>JAQMYI010000008.1:24417668-24432512 GCA_030014275.1 Clariallabes melas
ATTCCATATGTGTTATTTTATAGTTTTGAAATCCCCAGTATTGTTGTAGAATGTAGAAAATAAATCACTAAACAAAACCAAAGAAATTTGCAAGTGACCCTAAACTTTTGAATGGTTGTGTATATTCTAGATTAATTATTATTTAATTATTACTTTTTATTTAATTTTGATTAAATTAGTTTCTCAAGAAAATGAAAAATCCAATACAGTGGAACCATGGATTGCATGATTTGTTCCAGAAGCGTGTCTGTAATCCAAAGCACTCATATCTCAAAGTGAATTTCCCCCATGAGAAATGATGGAAATTCAGATGATTTGTTCCACAACCCAAAAATATTCATATGAAAAGTATTAATACTAGGGGAGCAACGAAATTTTGACCGCCAAAAATTAAATTTTCAGGCCAAGGCTGCATCATACAACCTTCGGGAGGCAGTAAAAGAGATGAAGCATTGTTACGGGAGGAAACTAGAGTCACAGCTGCAACAGAGTGACTCTAGGAGCCTGGGAACAATAACGGACTATAAAACACCAACATCCACTATTACAAACGCAGACGTGACTCTGGCAGACGAGCTGAACACATTCTATGCTGGCTTCAATGCTGCAGCTAAAGACACTTGCAATGCTAATGCTAGCGGCGCTAATGGCTGCAGAAAGGAGGACACTGCCAGCACCGGAAACATGTTCATCATCTCCGAGCATGACGTAAGGAGAGCCTTCAGAGGAGTGAACACCAGGAAAGCAGCAGAACCAGACGGCATCTCAGGTCGAGTCCTCAGAGCCTGTGCAGCTCCTGTGTTCACAGAGATATTGAACATTTCCTCATCTCAGTCAGTGATCCCCACATACTTCAAAGTATCCATCATTGTTCCTGTTCCAAAGAAACCACAATCTGCTTCCCTCAATGACTATCGACCTGTAGCCCTCACCTCAGTAGTGATGAAGTGCTTTGACTGGCTGGTCAGAGACTTCATCATCTCTTCACTACCTGACAGTGGACCCATAACATTTTGCTTACCGTTCAAAGCGCTCTACAGATGACGCTATCTCTCATCTCCTCCATACATCTCTCACTCACCTGGACACTAGAAGGGGGAAATTATCTTAAAATGCCTTTCATTGACTACAGTTCAGCATTTAACACCATAATTCCCTCCACACTCACCACCAAGTTGGAGCACCTGGGACTCAGCTCATCTATGTGTCCGTAGGTCTACAACTTCCTAACTGGTAGACCACAGGGAGTAAGGATGGGCAGACATGTCTCAGCTTCCCTCACTCTCAGCACTGGAGCCCCCCAGGGTTGTGTTCGGAGCTCCCTGCTGTACTCATTGCACACGTACGATTGCATAGCCAATACAAACTCCACCACTATCTTCAAGTTTCAACTCATCACCTCAACACAGAGTATTATATTATGTCGTGTTTGTTGCACTGTCACTTTGTTGCTTTTGTTTGCACATTTGCACGTGCACTTTATGTTGTCTGTTGTAAGAAAAAAAAAACCTAGATAGTCTTCCTCTCTGGGTTAGCTAGTTAGTTTTTGTTAATTTATGTTGTTGATTTATGTTGTCAGGTCAATCTGTCTTGTCTCCAATAGCCAGCTAACTAGGTCTCTTAGTTAGTTTAGCTAGTTTAGTTTCTCTGTTAATTTATGTTGTAAATTTATGTTGCATGTAGCACCTTGGTCCTGGAGGAACGTTGTTTCGTTTCACTGTGTAGTAACTGTATATGGTTGAAGTGACAATAAAGCCTATTTAAACTTGAAGAGTGAATGTTGGCGCCGACCACTACCTCCTCCTCATGAAATATCTATAGCTGAAGTGCCAACGAGTGCAGCAAAATGACCATGACCTTTTGCAGTGGATAGTCTCAAAGATCACGCAACGGCAGAGCAGTTCAAGATCGAATTGAGCAATCAGTTTGAGGTGCTGGTGGAAGAGGTAGACGTTGAAGAAAGATGGTCAAGGCTGAAAGAAGCAGTGACTGAATGTGCAGAGGAGCAAATGGGAAGAATGCGTGGCATGTACGCTGGATCCAGGACCAGATCTGGGATCTAATCAATGAGCAAAGAAATGCATGGCAGAAATGCAATGAGGAGAAGGAGGAGAAAAAGCGACAGTGGAGGCCTACCGGGAGTTGGACCGGAAAGTGAAAAGGAGAAGATGCAAACATAAAGATGCAATCACAACAGCAGAGAAAGCTTTAACCTGGACATGGTGTCTACCAAAAAGCTCAAGCACGGTGACCAGCGCCTCATTGGAAAAATGACGGATCTTCTCAACTCCTGCTGGTCAGCAGCGTGAGTCCTGGAAGACTTGGTGGACTGCAATAACTGATGAGGAATTACACTCATCTCAGTCCCTGAAAATATTCAGCATTGTCCTACTTAAAAACTTCAAAAAGCAGTGGATGGGAAACCAGGAAGAACCGTCTGGTTTCCACAGTGGCAGGTTTTGCACTGAACAAATCATGAGGATCATCGAGCAGAGCCAGCAGCAGTTCTCTGAATACCAGCAGCAGTTCTCGGTTAACTTTGTCGACTGTACCAAGGCTTGTGTCCACTGGGATTCGTTTTAGCGTATAATACGGCAATCTCGAATGATTTATCGAGGTCTTCAATAACATTTACTTTGGATTGTGTCTGGATGGAAGATAGTAACACAGAGTTCTTCGTCATTAAGACCAGCGTGAAGCAAGGGTGCATTCTCTCCCCGTTACTCTTTTTAATGACCATCGATTTTATGATGGGGAAAGTTCTGGATGAATATGGAATCCCAGGACAAACACCAACATGCCTGACAGACCTCAACTTTGGAGATGACATTGATCACCTATCAGCCACCAAAAATGACACAAAGGCGATGATGTCAAATCTGGAACGGTTGGACTTCGGATTAGTGGGAGCAAGACCAAGATCATGAGACTTGAATATGCCGCTATGACACAAGATCATAACCCTGTGATGGTTGGGCAGCAAAGGCTTGAAGAGGTCATCAAGTTCAACAAGTAAGTTCAACTAGCGGGTGATTGCGATGCTGTCCATGGCGTACCTTGTCGGTTTTTGAAGGTTGCGGTCCTCCAGCGGCTCCGGCTAATTTGGCTGACCCAGAAGATCGACATTGGATTGGCACCCTGTCCAGGGTGTACCCTGCCTCGTGCCCTAAGCTTCCTGGGATAGGCTCCAGGCCCCCGCGACCCTGAATAGAAGGATGAAGCGGTATAGAAGATGAATGAAGATCGACATAGCCATGAAAATTCGTCTGTTAAATTTTAGCGTCATCCAAACTGCAATCTAGCATGGATGGATAGATTGATGAGTAGACTTGTTCAGTATTTGATAATATAATAATTATAATTATAATAATAATTTAGTATATGAAAAGAATGACCAAAATAAAATATAGATACTGTAGATAAATAGGTAGAGAGGTAGACAGACAGATCCATACATAAATTAATTAAACGTTGTGTTGATTCATTGATTCACTTTTATGAGAGAAAGAAAGAAAACAAGAAAGGCTGGAAGGGAGAAAGGAAGGAAGATGGATAAATTAAAACATATTCAGTGTTTTGCTGATTAATGCGCTATTTTTATTTATAGCTAAATAGGACTGAATGAAATGATAGATAGATAGATAGATGGATAGATGGATAGATAGATAGATATAGAGTTTTCGTGATTCATTAATTAAATTTTTATTCTTTTATGTTTAACTAAGATAAAAGGATTGGAAAGGAAGGAAGATGGAAGGAAGATGGATAAATAATTTAATTCATTTAGACAGACAGAAGTAAAATAATAATAGTAATAATAATAATTTTAGTTTGTAGCATTAAATATATTCTGTAAACCCTGTTGTGTGACGAAGACCAGTAAAAAACTATGTTATCAGCCATTAATTTACAGTTCTGGAAAAAGACAGTGTTGATTGTGCAGATTGAACTGTGCGTCACTGGAGGTTAAAAAGGCCAGAACATGCTTTTAAAAATAAAAGAAGTCAGATCTGATGTGCCTTTGTTGCCATAATTGACTGATTGGACTGTGATTCTGCTAATTTCTCTAATGCTGGGAGTCCAGGTACTTCCATATTCTCTCTCTCTCTCCGACACACACACACACACACACACACACACAAAGAACCCATCTAACTGCTGATAGTCGTAAGCCTTGTTTTTCAGGCCTGTTGTCCGGGAAACGGCTCCTTGTTTGGACGTGTCGTCAAGGAAACAAAGCGGGGGGAAAATCTGCGGATTGAAATCATATTTTTAGAAAATCAATCCTCAGGATGCAGCACACGGTACATTGGAAGCTCTGAAAGACCTCTGCATTAGGCTGGCTTGGTAATTGGTGAAAACGATGTGCAGCACCATTTAGCTGACATTAAATCAACCACTGGCCTGATCCCAACGTGAACATTTTCTAATGAGAGCAACGACACTGGCGACACTGCTTTTCTATAAAAACATTAAAACATCATTGTGTTTACCTAATAAAAGTCAGATTTGCAAAAGCACACTTACCGGTTTATTGTTTAGGGGGAAGGCTGAAATGATTTCATGAGCATTAGTGCTTATTTGTTTTGCTTCAGCTTTCAGTGAACATAAAAATGGTCTTTGTAGTATTTGCTCGTCTGAGATGAAAAACTTCCAACGTGATTGTTGGTGAGAAACAGACAGGCGTCGCCCGCTATAACGGCCAAACTCAACTCATTGCGAGTTCAGACTTCATGGCTGTTTATGATTCTGTCAGCACTCTGACAGTGGAGTTCACAGCTCAGACATTCATGTTACAAAAATACACTAAACATCAGGTTAAATGTGTGCGCGTGTATACAGTATATCGTCTTGTGAGATGATGACATAAAACGCACATTCAAAATAAGCGACATCATGTTTGATTAATGTTGGGGAAATGCTACGTCCAAGTCACTGTAACTGCCTGAAAGGTGCAGGGGACACACCTCCTTTATTCCTCTTTAGTCACAGTCATCAGCCCTCCTTTACTGTCCAAAATGGCACATGGGAAATCATTAATTTACTGGAAGGCACAAAGGTTGTGCCCTTTTCACCTGTAACTGACAGACACTGTGCAGGGATTGACCATACAGAAGGAAGGAAATCAACATTAAACTCCTTCTTTACAAAGACTGACAGACAGAGAGGCCACATCTCCTTATCTAGGACAGACAGGCACATAAGTTTTGCTGTATCTCCTTTACAATACTTCTTTCACTCGATTCATCAAAGCTGAACCTCTTTTACTTTGGCTGACAGGCATACAGGCCACATTTTTAAATAATAACCCCCCGTTATAACTGCCGTTTCCAAACGGTCATCCAAACTGAACCACTTTTTCCCATAAATTGCTGTGACTGTGGAAAATGTTAGTGCACCAATTAAAATCAGCAAATCTTTTGATTGTGGAAGACGTTTCATCCTGAATGCATGTACTACACAACCAGATGTCACTGTACAATTCACAGTAAGCATACGATTACTCCAACATCAATGCTGTCATGCCTTCACCATTCTTTTTCCGCTCCCCATAAAGCTCATACAAGCAGCCTCATTTTAGTTTGGACGTTCCCGGTGAATGTCTTTCGCACGGCATTAGAGGCAATGATGAAAAATATGACAACTTCACAAAGCGTCTCGAGCAGCGCAACCAGCCAGCTGACGGGATCACTGCACAAAACTTCATTTACGAGGATAATTGGCATTCACTAGCCGATAGATTGCAACCTTTCAGTGGAGGCTCGTTGAAGACAGGTGATTATGGCAGCCTGCCGTAATGGAATCTGCTTTTTTTTTTTTTATTGTTTATCATCCTGCTTACTCAAACACGCACACGCAAGGGCATCCCAGGGAAAGGAGGTAGGGCAGACAAGGGGTTATTTTAGAGATTTGGTAGACACTTAGTGCCTTATTTCACATTAATTCTCCACCAGACATCTGTCATTAGTGGAGAGACATTAGAGGGCCTTGTATAGGAACTCTTTAAGAATGAAAGAGCTCATTTTCAAGGAGTCTCCAGAATCAGCAAGTTTGTGGTTTAGAACTAAAGGTGTCACTACACTGTTTTAATAACTATCAGGATTTAAAATCCTGTTTAATATTAGTTTTAGAATTTCCATGTAAATGAGTTGTTACTATAGAAATTATAACACATGAGAGTAAGTGAACTGAAAGTGTGCAAGTATGCAACCGAAACCCACCATCAGAATTTAAAATCTATCGACTCATAGCCCTCTCTCCTCCTGCTCTGTTACACTTTTTGAAATATTCTGGGAAGTAGTACACCAAGAAGCTTCACTACAAATTACAATAAATAATAAACTCATTAGTCAAGCAAAAATAATGACAAATCAGCATCTGTTTAAAAATCTTCCCTCCCAACTCTCTCTTCTGCTAGTAGTCGGCCCAATTTCACATTCCTTCCTTTTCTTTAAACCTCTTTCTGTTCTTGCCCTTCTTTATATCGTCTATAACGTTTCAGCCAGTACTGAAATCAGGAGCGTGATAGACTGCAATTCAGCCAATAGTGCTTAATAGGTTTGCCAAATCACACTCATCAAATCTCACCTAGGCAGTGCAGAAAACTGAAACACAAAAAATCTGTCAACACGATACCTGAAACCTTATTCTTCTTTAAGTGTATTGGTTTACATTAACGTATGGGAAATACCAATACAAAAATGTGTAACAGAATTTTAAGAAACACTTTCTGACCAGTGATCAGACAGATCAGTTTGTGTAAATTATTACATATTTCCAAGACATTTTGTGGCTTGGATTTGTAATTTACTCAAAGGTTTTTGCTTATATTTCTGCCTTTTTTTTTAAACAATTGCAGGCCTTTTTTTCTTCTTGCTAGGCGTGTGTTCTTTGCCAGGCAACTTCTATGCCACCCTTTGGTATTTGCGACTCTCATTAAGCGAACGGAAGGGAGGCTGTGCTAAAGGCTTCACCACCTTATTAGCAGAGATGTTTTTATTACGTCCTTTTTTAATGAGGCGGAATGCAGAAACCCACTTTGCTCGTCTGCGTTTATTTGGGATGCTAATGAGCAAAATGATGTAGCTGGAGGGTGAAACCAGATAACCAGCTAAATAAATAAATAAATAAGCGACGGACGTGGACACTCTGTAATACACTCAATTTATTTTTTGTAATTAATGCTTGTGATAGATGAATCAATAAAGATTAATTCAAATATTTTCTCAGCATTTCCTTCCACATGCTTTTCCCGTCAGGTCTACTATATAAAGTAATGCTAAATCTATGAATGAATTTATATATATATATATATATATATATATATATATATTTTTTTTTTTTTTTTTTTTTTTTTTTTTTTTTATGTGCAATAGTCAAATTAGATAAAACAATGTGGATAAATTGAGAGACCGGTACACATTTTCTACATCACATTTCCTTCAGATGGAAAAAGAAATCAATTTAGAACTGAAATATGAAGCAAGTGATATTTATATATTAATAGTTTATGTTAATAAACAGTAGATCATACAAAATGTATATTTTATATTTTAAATTGGTTAAAATTAATCGTTGTAGTCCTCCTGTGGGGTTCAACAATGTTACCTGATAATGAGATGTTGACTTGCAGCAAGTTAATGGTGTATGGCATCGTTAAATTTCATAAATTGAGTACAAATTAAAATTCTAAAGAGAAGACAAGCAAATGAATAAAAAAAATATTAATTTAAATCAAACATGGGCATCTAGCCATAAATATAAGCAAAGAAATGGGGCTAAGTAGCAAGGAGGAAAAATTAGGCTAACTAGTGAGCAGAGAAATTATGATAATTGGTCAGCAAATAAATTAAACTAACTAGCAAGCAGAGAAATAATAAGTGAGCAGAAAAATTAACCCAATTATTGAGCAGAGAACATAAGATAATTAGTGAACATTGAGATTAGGCTATCTACCAAGCAAAAACATTGGACTAACTAACATAGAATAATTAAGCTAATTGGAGCAAGAAATTAGGCTAACTAGTGAGCAGAAAAAATAAGCTAATTAGTGAACAAAGAAATTAGGCTAAATAGCAAGCAAAAAAACAGGCTAACAAGTAAAGAAATTAAGCTAATCAATGAGCAAAATAATAAAGCTACAGTAACTATTGAGCAAAAAAAATTGACCTGTTCAGCAGAGACATTAAACTAGTTTATGAGCAGTGAAACTAAGCTAACTTGCAAGCAAAGCAATTAGCCTAAACTAGTGGGCAGAGAGAGAACATAAGCTAGTGAGTGGAGAGATTAGGCCAACTAGCGAAACCAAAAAAAGAAGGAAAAAAAAGAAAGAAAGAAAAAAGACTAGCCTGTAGAGAAATAAAAATGACCAGAAAAAATAAGCTAACTACCGAGCAGTAAAATTAGTCTAACTAGCCAGCAGAGAAATTAGGCTAACTAGCTAACAGAACAATTATCCTAACTAGTCATTAGAGAAATTAGGCTAACTAGTGGGTAGACAAAAAAATAAGCTAATAGGCAAGCAGAGAAATTAACCTGAACAATGAGCAGAGAAATTAGGCCAACTAACAAGTAGATAAATAAGCTAATTACTGTAGTTATGAGAGAAATTGGGTTAACTGCCAGTGTGCATTTTTACTTCCAGTACACTGAAGATTTTTCTAGCTGTTTCTTAGTACGTTGGTAAGAAGGGACACCAAGCCATGACATGTTTTTATCACAAATGTGGTGTAAAATATCAGTAGTTTAATAAGTACTATAATAGTATGTCTGGAACATTTCTGTCAAAAGTAACTTTGGGCGAAAAATAAAATTTTATATTGATCTGTTGCTGGTGCTCTCTCTCTTGCGCGAGCTCTCTCTCTCTCTCTCTCTCTCTCTCTCTCTCTTTGTCTTCTTTATGCCCATAATTCAGTGGTTCACGCTCTTTCCCCTACTTGCATCATCAAGCATAATAGAATGTATAATGCAAAAAAATTCCATTACTAAAATGCTGCAAAACAGAATAACTGCTTCAGCACTAATAAAACACTATAAGTGTAGCTAGTCATGTCAGTAAGCCCTGAGGATTGCAGAATGAAATAAACATGTTTTACCCTAAATCATGATTGCTCTTCTGTGGCCATTGACTAGTTTTTCTTTATGAAATCTGTTCCATGTAGTGCCATAGAAGTAAGACAGCATCATTTAGATGGTGGATGTACGTTGCTAGTTTTAACCTCTGAAACTGAACGTTCTGGGAAATTTAGGTGGAATTTAATGTGGAAAATGTCAGCGCCAAAAAATTCAGCATATTAAATGTAATGCATTAGCAATATTTAACAATGTTAGAACATCCACACTTTAATAGGAATTAAAATAACAGCAATCAAATAAAAATAAAAATTTAAAAGCAAGGTTTTTTTTTTCTAATCACTGTATCTATTAGCGAATTAAAATTAGCCTTGCTCTACACAGCGTTCCCAACACCAAATATCACTAGTGTAAACTGTAGCTGGAAAATGTATGTAACCTTACATCAGGACGATAAAACTAAAATCTGATTGGTTTATATTTTATGATTAGATAAAAATTAGCAAGTTATCATTGCGTGCATTGTTAGCTTAGCTTAAGCTCCACGTTGTCATTTGCTATAGCATGCTAACTAGCATCTGGTGGGGTCATCCCTATGTTCCCAGGGCCTAAGGTCCACAGATTTATAAGGCACATAATGTGAGCATGAAAAAGCATCCCCAGGTTCCCCATGTTCATGTTCCCCTGAACATTAGGTGCTATATAGTTCCCCTGGTCTATATAGCACCTAATGAAAACCTTAAAAAAAGATGTTCCCCAGCTCTCTATTAGTTTGATGAAATTCTTACTGGAGGCCGCAAAAACCACATAAAATGCTAACTGTTAGTTTTATTGCATATAAAAATTTTGAGGCTTTGTTCCAATTTAATAAATTGGATTATATTCAAGAAATATTTTATCTTGGAATGTGTCACAGAATAAGCTGTTTAATGTGAGTTAACAGAAAAATGAGATAGGGAACATAGGACCCTTAGAACATAGGATGCTGGGAGCATAGGTACACTCCTGCATCTGGCAAGTGTGCCTGTATGTGCTGTAAATGTAAATGTAATGGGAAGGCTGTAAATAATCCTGACTGGATCATTAGCATGATGATGGACATGTCTGGAAAATGGAGCATGAGAAAATATGCTTTCGCTCTTCTGTTTTTAGGCACTAACAATGACACCTGACACGCATCACTTATGTCTGAGATTGTTGAAATGGTTTTCTCTATGAAATGCCATCGTAACTGTGCTAGCAATAAGAATGTCTCTCTGTGACACCAGGAAATAGCTGCAGATTTCTCACAAGAAGAATGAGAATACAGCATAAGAATCACTCAATATAAACAGATTTGATGTCTTGCTTTCTAAATCTCCTGGTTCCTATTTCCTGAATGTGTTTTATAGATTCAGTTATTTGTATGTAACAGGTATTTTTAGATTGAAATAATGTCTCGCTTGCATATCTTCTAATTTTAGTGAATGCCTTTTCTCTCTTCTCTTCCTCCTCATCGCCTTTCATGCTCTGCACACACACACACACACACATACACACACACACACACACACACACACACACACAGGAAGAAGATCAATCAAACACAATTTGGGAAATGTCAAGCTCCAGACCAGCTCTGGCGTACTGTACACTCAGCTGCACGTGCGCTCGAATATCGACGCTGTTAATTATAGAGACCATTAGCCCAAGGCACGATCGATGGAATTCGGCTCTAACCAACCAGCGGATGAGGGTTTTGTTTTCCTTTTCATAACCCATTCCTGCGAATCTCCATAAGCAAACGAGTGTTCATCAACCCCATATTACCAAGTTCTCAAGAAGACAGCTCTGTCAGTTAATTGGTATTCAGGTTGAAAATAAAGAGCAAATTACAGCCAGTGTGGGCTGCTGCAATTATAAGTCTGGCCGTATCATTCATTTAGAACGATATTGACCATATTAGAGGGAAAAATTATGTCGCCATGACTCGTTGGTTGAACTGGAGAAGAGCTCAATGTTGGTATGGCAGCTGTGTATTTACATCAGTTATTCAAAGCTAGCCCGTGCTGGATTTATTTTTTGGTGAATATGCTGTGAACTGCTCCTGAGGTCTTTAAATGTATATTACATATTCAACATAAAGGCCTTAAAATGTCTTAAATATTCGTCTAGCCTCATAAAACACTTCACAGCACCATCTCAAGTTCTGGAGGACAAACATGGGAATCAATCAATTAAAATCAGTGAAATGCATGAAAATTATTTCAAAGCAAAAATGGTTTATGCCAAATGTTTTCACATTTGTCATTTTTATTTTACAGTACTGTCTGTCCTTATAAAATGGTGTGAGCATGTGTTCATTATTAGGGGATAAAAGTTTATTGCACCTTTATCAGCCCAAAAACTGTGGCTCACTATTATTTTTCGAAGGAATCAGAGCGACGTTTTTTGTTTTGTTTTGTTTTTTCCTCAAGAAAAAAAACTTTTCTGTTGGGTATGAACACTATGGAAATATTTAATAAAAATTCTGCCTGCTAGAAATTGCAACAATTTTTCAAGTTATGAAATTTTTTTTGCATTCATGCCGTAGTTCGTCACTTTTGGTCAAAATGGAGGCAAGACACATTATGTCAAACGGCTCAAAAATCTCTGGAAAAAAATCAAGTAACTCAAAAAGAATTAACCCCTTCAAAACCCCATTGAAAAATGTACAGTGATCACTCTATTCAAGTTAATGCAAGGGATCATGTTACATTGTCTCTGTGTGAGTGAACCTTGCAGGAGGCTCATTGATAAGGCAAATTGGCTAAGCCACGCCCCCTCCACTCACACACACTCACTAGACTCACTGCCAGTATAAATTCTGGCAATTGTGTGGGGTACGTTTGAGCCGTTTTGACCGTTTTATCCAGGACAAGTATTTACATTTTTCAGCCCCTACTTCACTTTTGTCTTTTGTCCAGGAATTGTCTTAGTTTCAACTGTTGTCATAGTTTTAACAGCATGAAAACAATCCATTGTTGAGATGTATGAAATATAGTCCTGAAAGTTAATTTAAGAAGAATCATTTTCTGCACTTGTCCAACCCTGCACAGACATCATGAGCAGTATTTAGAAAGCCACTTAAAAATGTAGCACATTAAGCCTCAAGAGCCTCCTAAAAATGTTAAGCCAACATCCCTGAGCTTGCTTTTTATTACTTCAATAAAAGAACATAAAACTTTATAACACAAAAATGTTAAAAAGTCAACCTATGAATTTCTCTCTGTTTGCGTGTGTGTGTGAGGTCTCAATGTCTAAAAAAGCCACGGTAACACTAAGAAGATAATGCAGTGTTATTTAACTCCCACCTCAATACACCACATACTATTAAAAACAAATTAAGGCGCTCGTTTATTTACATTTGGTTCACACACACCACATATTACTAATTACTAGGCAAGATGTTCTTTTCTTAGTCCAAGGACAGTGTCAGATAGAATGGACTCGTTAACAGCCAGTGACCTCGAGTTAGTTAGAAAAAGGAAGAATAGTAACAATAAAAATTATAATAAGAATGGATTTTTTTAAATATATATTTGGAATAAGTTGTTTGAAAGAATAGTTAAAACCACAGCGCTGCTGATGCTAATGAGGGTTAATAATGAACAGATATCCAAATATAGGGGATGTTTATTTAGCATTTATTGAAGAAGTCTACAGTGTCTACTACTAGTTTGTTACCGTCTGTGATAAAGATAGCGTTTGTATTCAATTCTGAGAGAAGTTGAAGGTTGGTAGCAGCTTATTATATCTGCGTGCCATTGTAAAAAAATAAAAAAAAATAAAAAGACATTCATGAATGTCCCATAACACTGAATGCAACCAATCAAAATCTAAAGTTGACAAAATAGATTTGTTTATTGTAGTGATATAACAGGAAAGAAGGATAACCTACTACAGGAAAATAATTAGTGTAACTCTGCTTCATCACATAGTAAAATATAAATATTAAAAAATTACAAATCTAAAATATAATTATACAGTAAAATATTCAGTGTGGTTAAAATGACAAACCCCAATATATGGTCTGAAACATGGTCGTTTAGACACTCCGCAGCTCCACTTCTGGCACGTGCATTTAATACAACTTGTAAGAATGTGTAAAGAAGTGCTTCTAGTATGACTAGTCTCACTAGTCTTGTGGATTTTTCCTGCTACAACTTGTTTACTATTTCATGGCACAGCAGTAGTTCTATATAAATAACCTAAATAACAGGCACTAGACACCCAGGTTCATACTGTATAAAACTCTTTTACAAACCGCTTCATTGTATTCACAGAGCGTTTCCATCATGAAACGTCCCCGAGAGGGAAGAGTGGTAATGATGCTGGCCACAGAACCCAGCAGCTTTCCTGCCTCCTGCAAAGGAAACAAAGTGCCAGGCCTAATAACTAATGGCACGACCACGGCTGCCTTGTTCTCCTGCCAGCAGCTTGACTCCCTCGCCTTGAGTGTTCACAGCTGGGAGGTGCATTATGGGAGCTTATTTTCACGCACTGGACTGCCTGTACTGTAATTCGAACGCTTTAAGCCCTGATTGCATGCTGCCGAATTGCCCGAGACCTATTGATGATGCTGAGCTATTTTCTTTGCATGCTGTGGTCCAGTTTCAATCTAAGGCAAGAAGGCGGTGGGTTGGAGATGCACAAGTTGTCAGACAGGGCCGAGTAATAGGCCCCTCATTAGTTTCAGAACCTGTAGCAGTATCTGGACTTTACACGCCCCCCCCCCCCTCCCCCATTCTCCTGACAGTGCTGAGCAGGCAGATGAGAGCTACCGAGAACATGTGAAGTCTCTTGGAAGCTCTTATACTTTGGATTAGTTATTAGAATGAATCACTGTGCAAAAGTCCCCTAGATCAGCAAGGACATAACGATTAGCCACAACCCGTTGCGTGTCTTTAAGATAGCAAGAAATTTGTCTAAGTCAGCAGTCTGCTGGAAATGCTTTTATATTACATATAAACAGTCCCATAGGTGCATAAATCTCAAATCTCCTTCCCAGATGCAAGTCAGTATTGGTTTGTTGACCTTATAATTTCCTCTTGAGGGAATCTCCTTCACCATTTTAGCAGCAGTTATTAGGGTGATTCAATGTCTGTGGTGCTGCGTAGTACATTTAAATTTATTTTCATTGCTTTTTCAACATTAAATCTAAGGAAACTATTTTAAAATGTTACTGGTTGCATTTGGCTTTTAAAAAAGAAACAAGGTTGAGTTTTTAGAGTAGAGAATTCGCAAAGAATATGGTTAATTATGGTTGTTCATGGCATGAGGTCATCAGGGTGATGCTAATCATTTATGTGTAAGATAATTTCTTAATGATCGTTTTATTTATTTTACATTTACTATTTAAATAAGGACAATAAAAACAAAAAACAATAAGTAAATTAAATACATTTTCTTATTTAGATTATTTTTAAGAAGTTCGGGAGATGCAACTTTGAAGAGCTTAGGAACAAACTATGGGATGGGAGATCTTCTTATATGAGGTCTTCTTATATTAGGGAGAAAATCTGAGCTTTTTTATGCTCTGGCCAGTACAAAAATGGGAAAAGGGCAAAAACAGAGTCAGGAACCCTGGAGCAGAACTCCAATGTCCAATTTTAGGGTAACGTATATGTATAGTGGGTCTGTGAGCAGGGCTGGACTGGGACCAAAAAACGGCCCAGGCATTTTTGGCCATAGCGGCCCACCATGATTATTTAAACAATATGCTGAGGCATATGACACATCAAAGGATATATG
>JAQMYI010000008.1:24434482-24452426 GCA_030014275.1 Clariallabes melas
TTTTTTACAGTTTCGATTGTTGGTGTGCCTTGTGATTTTTTTTCAATTAAAAATGTACCTTGGCTCAAAAAAGGTTGAAAAACACTGGTCTAGATGATGTTCTACAAATCACCATACCTTTAAAACATACTCATATAGAGTGCTTCATACCAGATTACCTGATCATTAAGCAAACAAGGTTGTGCTACTTTGGAAGTTGTATGATATTATATAAAGGAAGACAGTAATATCAAATCAATATATGTTTTTTTCTTAAACTGAGATGAAAATTTCAGTTTTGAAAACCATAATTTGCTAACCACTTGTGATCATGGGTGACAGAAGGCTGGTATGGTCCAGTACTGCAGGCCACTAAAAGATTCAGTGGTGGTCCACAATAATAGAAAGAGGAGAAAGCACTGGCCTGCCACAACACACATTCAAAACCAGTCACGGAAGCACTTTCAGCAAGAAAGAACACATCTGCTAACCTTATCCCATCTTAAACTACACTTTGTCTCCTTTGTAACTGCTTCAAAGTCTTTCTGAATTGCCTCTGAACCATCCGTGTTGTTCTGTACACGGCAAACGCAAACGACAAAGCTAACTAGCTTCTGCAACGAAGCTAAATCCCAAGTGATTCTACACCATACATAGCGCACTAGCTTTCCGTTTCACACTATTTCAGATTCAACACCGCAAAACAGTTATTTTGCTGAGGCTGTTTTAAACCAGAATAAATGCAGTCATAAATAAAAACTTACAAGATTTACAGGACAGTCCAACACCTCTATGGTTTATTTTCCTTTCCTTTTGGCTACATATTAACAGCAGCCATTTAAAATTACTTTCAACCTTGCTTATTATTTTTTATAAATAAATAATATTGCTTGTTTTTTTTCCTTTCTTTCAATTATTATAATTCTTTAAATTATTCACCTGTTCTATATTACTTAAAGTATTTTTCCTTATTTTAAATAAATAATTTAGCTATGCTTTTTTTTAACGCTGCTTTTCTTTGTCATGGTTATTTTTTATTTTGAACACACTTGTCAAAGTTTCTAGCCTTTTTTTATATTATAACAACTAGTGATAATTTTCATTAGCTATTTTTTTTTTTTCAAATACAGAATGATTTGTGCAATAATTATCACATACATTAAACATCACAGATGACATAGATACCACTGTGAATCTGTGAACCGCACACAGTCTAAAGTGTGATGAGTAATTAAGTCTCTGAAAGAGCTTTAGTCCACCAGGCCGCTGTAAGACTACACTTCCTGCTATTGACCGCCGCTGCAGCTGCCAAATGGTTAGATACATTACCCCAGACAAAATGGTTATCAAAAGCAATAATAATAGAATAGCAGATGTAGAAAATGAATTAATTTGCGCACTGACCACATGCCGGTTCATCTGTGTCCTCAGATCAATCGCTCCTTTAGCCTCTGGCGGCCGTCAGATGGAATTATAAATCGATGATGTTATACAAAGTATCTCTCTGCGATGCCTGCATTCTCCTGGGAAAGACGGACGGGTGTGATCTCGAACTCATGAGGACACAAATGAAGCGTTCACTCGACACAGATCATACGAGCTCATCGCAGGAGTGATGGCCTATTTGGAGTTTATGCCTTTGTCTTTTGACTCAAACTTTTTTAGAGTGTCTAAATAACACGAATCTTTTCACACAGGAATTTTCTGCCTTTTGTGATCATTACATAAAAACCGGTAGTGACATGAAACCAAGGACACAATGATATTTTTCATCGAGCTTTACCATGACCTTTAGGATTATAATAGGTTTTCTGAATATTTTCATATGAAGGAAAACCTCACATGTACAGGTCTGAGAGGTTTTAAATTGATCAATGGATCAGTGACATTACACATACTGGCAAAAGTCTTGTGTGACCTCTACTTTACAGTAAGCAATTCTTACATTTCTGTCACATCAAAAGCGATAACAATCCCACCATCACCATCATTTATTGATTTGAACAAGATTGAGACTTCACAAGTCAATTCACAATTCAAAGTTCCCTTTTAAGTAAAAACAAACCCTACCAGAAGGAAATATACATCTTTTACATTCCACCTCCTTTCCTCTTTAGTGAAATAACTTTTCTACTAGGTGAATTTTATCCATATTTGCTCAGACGTCTGTATTATCCAGAGCAGGACGTCAAACATCATAAATTCTACCAGAGATCTTTATTATAAAATGACCCCACACTGAGCAGAAGACTAAGCTTTGGATTTGTATTTCTCATTTAGCCGATGTTTTTTCCAACGTGACTTTCATTTGAGACAGGATACATCTAAACAGTTGTCATGTTAAGGGTCATGCTCAAGGGTCATTGCCAGCTTGGCAGCTTGGCAGCCTGGCAGCTTGGTTATGCTGGGATTTGCCCTCATGACCATCTGATCAGTAGCCCAAGGCTTTGACTTTGTACAGCGTCTGATCTTTTGGAGGCCTTAAGCAAAATTCCACACTGTGTCCCCAGAAAACACATTGTAGTTGCTAACCTCAACCCCAGATTACCTGATGTCCTATTATCACCTTACTCATTCATTTATTCATTCTTACATTTTTCAATGATTCTTTTTATTTTTCTAGGTGGCGAAGGACTGTGAAGATCTGTTCAGAATTCTCGATCGGGAGAGACAGACTCTTGCTCCATCTGGGGATCCCCTGACATTCCTATCTAATCTGTAAGAGTTCAATTCTACACTGAGTACTGGGTCTCTGTCCAATGGGACATGCTTGATAATCCCTCCAGTGGGTCCTGTTCCTATCCCAGGGCCTCTGTACAATGGAACATGTCTGATAATTTCTCCAGTTGGCCCCGGGGTTTACTCTGAGGTCTCTGTCCAATGGGACATGCATGATAAGCTTTCAAGTAGGACTTGGGTTTTCCTTCCAATGTAACATGCCTAATAATTTCTCCAGTAGATCCTGGGTTTACTCTGAGGAATCCTTACAATGTCACATGCCTAATAATGTCTTAAGTGGGTCCTGGGTTTACCTCAATGTCTCTATCCAATACGACATGTCTGATGATCTCTCCGGTGGGTCCTAGGTTTATTGCAAGGTCTCCATCCAACAAGAAGTGCCTACGAATTTCTCCAGATGGTCCTGGGTTTACAACAAGGTTTCTGTCCAATGGAACATGCCTGATAATCTCTCCACTACGTCCTGGGTCGACCTCAGCATCTCCATCCGATTGAAAATTTCGGAGATTCTCTCCAGTACGTACTGGGTCTACTCTTGGGTCTCTATATAATGGGGTATGCCTGATCTCTTTCTGGGAGTCCTGGGTCTACCTCAGGGTCTCCATCCTCATCTGCCTCCTCTCAATTTGAAGATGCAGAGGCTTGACTACAAGGACCCTCTCAAATTACAGCGCGCCTCCGAAACAAAAGGTGGTTTCTGGGACTCTGGGAAGCATTTTGCTGAGAGTGCCAGATGTTAACCCCCAAGTGGGTATTTTGAAAGCTGGAAGATTGCATAAGTCTGGTGTGGTTTAATCTGTTTTAAAGTCGATTTAAAAAGAAGTTAATTTGCAGCCCCTATTTTAGCTCGGAAGACCCAAATGACAAATACGTGCTTGGTCTGCTCGCCCTCTCGCTAATATTTAATGGTGTTTTTCCCTGGAGTCTGCAGTGGCTGGAATTGAATTAAACTGTATTAAATTCAGTGCTGAAGCAAAGAGAAGAGAAAAGAAGAGAAGAGACAGCCTCTGGTCAACAGGTGCAAATCGTTATGGGATTTGGAGTCCTCCCATCAGCACTGTTTATGTGAGTCACCCAGATCAGATTAGTACTCGGAGATGACGATCCCTCGCTCCAAATCTGGCTTCAACCTTGAAGGGTACCGGCTGTTTATTTAATCAGGGCCTTTATTTCCTGTTGACTTTTTCACAGAGCGAGCTATTGATTAGTGATATCACCGCCGTAGGCTTTAAAAAAAACGACAGATAAATGGCAGCAAAAGACACAGGAAGCTCACCTTGCTTACTAACACACACACCACACACACACACATAAATGTAGTGTGAAAGGGATGGGAAGAGTCAGATGGTTAGGAGTGAAGGTAGGAGTGTATGTGTGTATGTGAGAGAGGGAGCTAGAGAGAGAGAGAGCTTTGATGAGTCCTGTGAATGTCACTTTCATTCTCATTACAAGTCTTCCCCACAGGAAATGCACAACAGTGCCGATTAATAAACAATCGATGCCTGCCAATTAAAAAACTGCTAGGAATAATTGAAGGCCTGCGCAACGGTGTGATCGTGCATGATTAAGCCATTAAACCTCTGCTCATAACATCTTAATCGGGTGAAATATGGCCATCATTAGACATCGTAAATGAGACGCATTGCATCCTGAATGTTGGGGGTAAATTAAACAGGACGGGATCACAACTCATTTGATATTACATTACTTTACATTAGCGCATAATGGCGCCCTGGTGAGTTCACATTGTCTATCAGGAATGAATCAAACGCTAAACCAAACAATGAAGACAGATTGTACGAGGAGGTGAGTTCGGGACAAGCGGGGGACGTCTTACGAGAGCCGAGGACTCAGGATGACTGGTACAAACAACGAGACGTGCACGTGCACCAGGACGCCGTGAGACTGCACTAGTCATGAATCTAAATTTCAGCAGGACGTTTTTCTTAGCCAGCATTTAACTGCTGGGTATTCTGGTGGAAAATGATGCTACTGCCCCCTGTTGGTTGTTCCTGTTCTAAACACAGAAGAATAGAAGCCTATTTTCATCCTCAGCATCATGAGCTGAGAGTTTGCATGACTATGGCTGCGTTCCAGTATTGTTCTCACTCGACCTTATTGACTCTCCAGCACCGTTTCTTCTTTGAGCGATTCTCAGTCGCAGTTGTAAACCCTGTTCCAATAATTTATTAGGTCAAGCGAAGCTCATTATTTGTGCCCTTAGAGGCCTCAGGTCCTGAGTCAACATCAGTTTCTACATCAGGAGCAGAAGGTTACACAGGATTCATTGCAATCTGATGAAATTCCTTCTTGAAATACAGCAAAATGGACCTGTTTTCAATTACAGCGTATAGGAAATATTTGCTTGCAGAAAAAAAGATGCAGTCCATATTTTCTATCCCTGATATTATTTTGGGTTTAAAGGCAAGACAGTGGTCTGGGTGTTACTATAGAAAAAGGCATCAACTACAAATAGATAATTTGTCAATTCTAAGTAGGGAGCCAAGACTTGAGAAGGTTTGCAAAATGATTCTGAGTAATCAGGTGTGCTGCTGGTGATGTTGTCGTCTGAAGCAAGAGGATGTGTCAGATGTTTTTAGGAAGTGGACAGTTTAGTTTAACAGAAAATAGGAAGCTTTTATCCTCTTTTCCTGAAATTCTACTTTATATCATGTGCACTAATTTATTCCAGTGTATGGATATGTTAATTTAAAGGAGGGGGGGGGAGGGGGGGGGGATGCACAGTAATTGCTTTTTGATAATCTGTTCTGCAGGCCTGTAGGCTTGACCAAAACCCTGAATTTCAACAAGGCACTAATCTATAATTAATCATACAAAAAAACTTTTAGTGTATTTCTATAGGATTTCTCTCAAATGTACCTGAGACTAAACAGTGATGCGTTGTTGCCATCTAGTGGACAAAATGAAAAATGCATACCTCTTTCATTTTTTTTTTTTTTTTATGAACATTTTTAGGTTTCACTTATTATTATTCAGGAGCTGCTTTCTCAAACAGAAGACTCAGGATTAAACATGGCGCACCCCAGTGTTTGGATTAGAAGGGATTTGTTTGAGATACTTTTGACCCGGTGTCCGACTTTAGCATTGTATGAAGCGACTTTGATGTCGCTGGGGAAACAGTAACCTGTGCAGTTTCGCCTTCACATCAGTCTGGCTGGAATGTGCTAGAAGAAAAGAAAAAAGGAAAAGAGAGGTTGGACGATAAAAATAGATAGAAAAGAAGAGAATATTGTGAAAAGAGGATTTCAAGAAAAGCAGGAACAAAAAAAAGATAGAGAGAGATAGAAAGAGAGAGACACAATGAGTGAGAAGTCATTTACAGATATTAAAAAAGAAAGTAAGAAAAAATGAGTGAGGGGGAAGAAAGAAGGATAAAAAAATGAAATGAAGATGATGTGAAGATGTGAGAAATAAAAAAGTTGAACAGAAAAGAGGAGAAGATAAAATACATGTAGAAAAAGAACAGAAGGAAAGGGAGAATGCAGAAAGAGAAGAACAAAGAAAGAACATAAAGATGAAAATGGAGTAAAGAGAAGATGGTGTTGAGCTGGGAGGCAAGGGGATAGAGAATTACAGAAGAGAAGAGAAAATCATGAGAAGAAAAGCAAATGAACAGAAAAGAGGGAAAATAAGAGAGAATGAGTCAAAAAAGAGAGACAATAAAGAAAAAACAAGAGCGGATGTGAGAACCAGACGGGAGTAATTAAAAAAAACATTACAGAAGAGACAATATTGTGACAAAAGATGGTAAAAAAAAAAATGGAAAGAAAAGATGGGAATGAAAAGGGGAGAGGGAAGGAAAAAAAGGAAGAAAAGCAAAGTTAACCGAATATGATGGAGAAAGTGGAAATGTAGTAAATAAAATATTAAAGCAGAGAGGAGAAAAACAGAGGGAAAAATGATGGACAGAAAAGAGGAAAATATGAATGAGAACAGGATGAGTGAAAAGAAAAGAGGGAAGAAGAAAATAGAGGATAGAGGATGGTGAGAAGCAAACTAAAAAGGACATGAGAGAGCAGAAAAAGAATGTGAGAAAATATGATAAAAAAGAAAGAAAAAATAGGAAAAATAAAAAGAGAAGAACAGTAAATATGGGAATATACAAAATAAAGCAGGAGAATTGAAAATAAGAATAAGACGAGAAAATTATTGATACAAAAGGAAAAAATTGTGAGAAGAAGTCAGTCAAGAAGAAGTAAAGTGAAGAGTTGTTTGGATTTGCCTTCTTGCTTCTGTCTTGCTTTGTCAGTGTGTGTGTGTGTGTGTGTGTGTGTGTGTGTGTGTGTGTGTGTGTGTGTGTGTGTGTGTGTGTGTGTGTGTGTGTGACATGAGTAATTATTTTCAGAGAGGGTGGCACTGCTGGATTGTTTGCATTGTTTCCTACGTGCCCAAGGTCACTGTGTAGCCACGCGCCTCTCGGTCCCCATATGCCACCCTGACGCGACTGGCGTGACAGCTTTACTGCAGCGGCATTATTACTTCAGCTTCTTCCCTCTCACATGCTCTTCTACATTCTTGGCTTGTGCTTACAATTATTCTTTTTGGCAAACAAAAGTGACTGAAGTGAGACACAATCCAAGACCAGAGTTGACCAGACGAGGGTTAAGAGCCTCAACAGGCTGCGTGACAAGTGGGATTTAAACCCACGACCTACAGGACGGAGAACATTAACCTCAGAATATTCAAATATTTATTTATTGTTACAGTTTAACAAAATGCTCACTCGTTAAAACAAATGTTAAAACTCGGTTGCGAAATATTAAAACTACAGAGAATCTGATTGGCCTGATGGTTTATATGAAGGTAATAACAGCACCTTTACAAGAATTTGCATGATAGACATAAAGGAAACATTATGTAATGAATAAATTCGGAAAATTTTGATATGATGAGACTTTTATTTAATTTTTTTTTTTTCATGAAAAGTCAGGACAAAGATGTTCATGATTATCATTTTGATTATTATCTTCTTTTTTTTTTACTTCAAGAGGAGAAAAGGTTTTCAAATGTTGTAGCTGCTCCAACCTAAGTGATAATTACTTAAACAAACATGGAAGACATTCCGCAGTGTTAAATGTGACTACAAATGGGCCAAAATTACAACACGTCAATCTCCTTTCTCTATTTAATTACTTACTAATTACTACTTCTATTTAGCTGTGGTCATACAAATATATGTAATTAAATTTATTCCTTTTTTTTGTACAGAGCTTGAAAAAAATTGCAAAGCAGCTCTACAGAAATCAAAATTCTTTATAATTTTTTTTTTATTTTTTTAATATCTCTAAAAAAGCTGGAGGCGACAATGGGGAAGAAAAAACTCCTGAAATGACACGGAGAAGAACTGTTAAGAGGAACCAGACTCAAAAGGAAACCATAGTGCCTCCGTACAGATGTGTGACATCATAATGAAGTTATACGGTATAAAAATGATTGTAATTAGTCTTTCGGCTGCTCCTGTTGAGGGAGTCACCACAGCGGACCATTTGAACTGCACAGCAACTTAGCACAGGTTTTTACGCCAGACGCCCTACCTGACGCAGCCCTCCCATTATATCCGGGCCTCGGACCGGCTCTGCATTCAGTATGGTATAAAAATGATTACCGCTTTACAATTCTATTCCCAACAGAAAAGCTGATTTTTCATTTTCAGCAATTTTTTTGGTATGTGATAGACATTTACATAAATACATCAACTTTGATCAATTGAGTGGTATTCTTATTTATCATTTTTGAACTTTAATCATTACTCAGAATCTTTATTATTGTAAAAAAAAATTTGTAAAAGAAATTTCAGGTAAAGACGTTTACCCCAAATAGACCTTAGGAATCACTTACAGATATGACTCGTACCTCCTACCTGATTTGTTTCATGTTTGCTCCAAGTTTTTCTCATTCCCCCTGACCCTTGCCTAGAGCGCACGTTGACAAGCTCCTGACAGCTCCTCTCTTTTTAATATTCAAGCCGCAGTGGTGAAGCTTTGGCCCTGCACTCCTGCCTCGCTGTCTTAGTGAAAGGAGGTTTTTTCTTTTTTCTTTTTTAAAGAAGACTGAAGGCATTCCTGCTGGGTGTGCTTGTAGCTTTATTCTCTACCCTTTTGTCTTTGATGCTGAATGGATCCTCATCTCCTGCTGAGAAGAAGCATCCCAATTACACGCCGTCGAGAGCGCCGCATTGATGGGCTGTTACGCTAAACACACATGGTGCTTAGAGTTTAGCTTACAACAAAGAAGAAGAATGTAATAAATTGACTTCATCAGCTAATGTTTATCCATGTGCTTAACTCAGGTTTAAGAAAGAACTGAACTTCTACTTGAACTCTTTATTTTACGCTTTACAGTATGTGAGTCTAAGAGGCAGATTCAGTTCCTTCCAGTAAGACTAATGCAGATGATGGAGGGCCAGATATCGATCAGAAAAACAATTAATTAAATATTTTTCCATTGAATAGACTGCTAGCCTCCCCGCTTCTGGTCTGTTGCTGCACTTCATTCTTATCTAATTATAAAAACAAGTCCAGTCTCATTAAAAATGCAGAACTTTTAATCCTGGCCACTTTTCTGCAATTCATCATTTGTTTCTCGGAAATAAAGCGATAACTTTTCAGTTCTTATTACAACAGGAGAGAGAGTGGAAAAAGAGAGGCTGGCGAGGGAAAGACTCATCAACTCATCATTCATGGACATTCTACAACATAAATATAAATGGGGAAAAGAACATTATTCTTTTTAAGAAGAAAAACATTCTTGGCAAGTTGCTGTGGGATAAGAGCAATAACAGCCTTGTTCTCTTGTGAGAATAGTCAACTTCATGGTGGTAAAAGTAACTCCACATTGTCAGGTTGCTTAATTTGATATCTACAACTGAACCTAACACCTAAAATGTTAAATTTCGTTGTGTGGCTATCAATGCAATGGAAAAGATGACAATGCTAGTGAATTAATAAGTATGTAATGAAAGAGAGCTTATAGATAACAACACAGTTAAAACCAGCATGCTGACTCATCTAAGATACACTTTATGGCCAAATGTCTATGGACACCTGACCGTCACACCTACATGCCATTCCAAATGTATTCCCCTTTGCTGTCATTAAACAAACTCTACTTTCCTCTTTTATGAAAGTAGATGAAAGTTTCCAGTAGATTTTGGAGTGTGTCAGGATTTGTGTTCAGTCAGCTACAAGACCATTAGTGAGATCAGGCACTGATTTTAGGTTGCCAAGGAGGCTCCGGTTCTAGTTCATCCCAAAGTTATTGAATGGGTTTGAGGTCGGAGTTCATTGGAGAACCCTTAAGATCTACCCTAATCTAAATGCATCATATCTTCATGGAGCTCAATTTGTGCACAGATTTGGGAAATATTCAGGCTTCTTATTTACAGTAAGGGGTAACTGTAATGCTACAGTATATGAAGACATTATCATTTGTTTGGAGAAGAGCCATATGTGAGTGATGACACTATTGAAGGTCTGGCCCCTAGGGACGAATTCTCGATGCACATGCCACGAATTTCGAAAAAGACATGTACTTGGTCGAGCTGCAGACCTGCCTTGCCTTTTCCCGTTGTGGAGTAGATGGGCTCTTCCACTGTCAAAACACTTCCACTGTTGCTTCACCTCAGGGTTGTTCCCATTAACATATGGTTTTGTCACCGGTACTGATCCTCAACATGAAGGACGGGTCATCCACGGCACGCTGACATGGGTTTTTGGCAGACTTTGACGTGATGTTCCTTCCTCTGCAGCGTCAGCAGCCTACGTACAGTAGGGACAAACTTGGCATCAACACAGCAGCACATGTTCAAATCACACGTGAGGATTGCCTGGAATGTTCCGTATGACACACAGACTATGGCAGCAACATTGTGGATTGTTCTCCAACGATCATCATGCACAAGTTGCTGTGTGGTTTCGACATTTTCGGAGGTTGCAGTTCTTCCTGATCTCTCGTCATCTTCCAGTGATATTCTTCCACTCTTGAAGCGGAATAACAGGAATGACACCTTAAACAACTTGTTGCAGCATTGCTGCAAACTTGCCAAATCATGTCAAACATCTCTGTGGCATAGATGCAGGAATTTTGCAGTTGTTCTTGCGTGTACATGCCCTAACTTTCTGCCCATGATGAAATAACAGACTTGGTAACGCACATGGTCAGAATAGCACCAGTTGCACAGCTCCCGATGTACACAGTTTTTTGGCGCACTGTTGTGAAGGTCAGTGCTCCCTGTGATTATGCGTCTGTTGGCGTGTTACAAAACTAGTTTAGATGACCATTAGGTAGAATAATTTTGCATAACTTGTTTCTGTTTGAAGACAGTGATTAGTTAGTTCATAGTTATCAGGTGCTAGTAATGAAAAACAGAAGGAAATGCGGCGTTCACAGCAGTGATGACGTGTTCATTCTGATCATTTGTGTGAATAATAGACTAATATGTTTTAGAGACACGGCGATGTTTATGAGGAAGGTGTACTTTAATGGTTTGACACTTTAATGTTCGTCCCTGCACTGAGTTGTGGTGATCATAGACGTAGCATGAGCGCGTGACAGTCAGGAATTGTCACGTGCTTCCCGCGTGCGTTTGCCCTGTAATAATGCGGCAGCTCGAGCAGGGCAGATTGTCAGAGCAGTGCGTTCATTAATTACCACTTGCCATGGCTGGATTGCTCAGACTCTAATGATCCTTTTAACTGGAACGGCGATTTACTCCACTTCCCCAGAATGAGCGACTCGACTAATTTCCTTAATTTGCGGGTTAAGACGCTCCCGCATATTGAACGGCGCGCGCGCGCCCGCGCCCGCACTGCCTCGGGGTCAAACAGAGTAATTGCACGGCCAAGACATGAAGCGCAGGAGTGTGTGTGTGTGTGTGTGTGTAGGCTCTTGTGTGAAAAGTGGAAATGTCCGATCAGCGCGACTCTTTAATCAAACTCGAGGCCGGTGGTTAGATGGGGCTCATTCAGCCTCGCTTCACTGAGTCTTTTACCACACACACACACACACACACAGAGGGCAGGGGCAGGGCGGCTAAATTACTGTAAACACTGTATAAGCATATAAATGGTCCTGTCTTTACTGGATCGCCAACGCGCATGCGCAGTTTTACTCCCATTAATGGTTTTACAACCATTCTTGTCAGAAATGTTCATGTAAAAAAAATTATTTTTTTACCTTTTTGTTTAATGTAATTTGTTAATTAAATTATTTTTGAAAAGCTGGAAATACGTATTTATAGTGCTTCTTCTAGATATTAAAATATTTATGGTATAACATTCTGTAATATTTATATTACGCTTTTTGTGTACCCTTAAGCAGCACAGATACGTGCAAGGAGCACAGCATAGGTCAGTGATGATTTTAAAAATATATATATGTGCTTATATAGAAGTCTAGCTGAGACTTCAGACTTCAAACTGTGTATTTGGGTTTTGTGATATGTCAGGTAGAACAAAAGTTATCATTACTTTTATAAAGGGTAAATTTGACCACTACTGGAACATTGGAATGACATAACAAAAATGTTGAAATCTCATCTGTAGAAAACAACAATAAAAATGCTTGATCGTGTGTATCTGTGCTATTTATTTGCCAATGTGCCCCATTTTTTTATTTTCCATGTTTGAGATCTTTAGTCATCGTTTGAAGATTGCCAGAGACTCAGCTGTACAGACATCTAGAAAAACTTCAATCCACCACCTAGGTGCCAGAACAGAAAACAGTCTAGATGCATGCTGAAAAAAAGGATCTCACACTATACTGCATAATCCTGAGCCCTATATATGTTTTTTTTTTTTTAATGTTCTACACCCAGATACACTATATGGACAAAAGTATTTGGCTAAACCTGCAATGACATTGTATCCAAATATACTGTATATACTGTACTTTAATATGGAGTCAGTCCTCCTTTTGCAGCTATAACAGCTTCCACTCTTCTTGGAAGGATGTTCACAACAGTTTGGAGTGTTTCTGTGAGAATTCGTGCCCATTCATTCATTCTGTAGAGCATTTATGAGGTTCGGCACTGATGTTGGATGAGAAGGCCTGGCTCACAATCTCCGTTCCAGTTCATCCCAAAGGTGCTTGATGGGGTTGAGGTCAGGGCTCTGTGAACCCCACTGACATTGGCCAGTCAAGATCTTCTACACCAAACTCATCAAACCATGTCCTTATAGTCCTTGGTTTGTGCACTGGGGTACAGACATGTTGGAATAGAAAAGGACATTCCCCAAACTGTTGCCACAAATTTGCATAAAAGCATAGCATTGTTCAAGATGTCTTGGCATGCTGAAGCATTAAGATTGTCCTTCACTGGGGATAAGGGGCGTAATTGAAACACCTGGATTCAATAATTAACAGGTTTGGCTGAATACTTTTGTCAATATAATGTACGTTCACTACAACAAAACGTAAAAGCTATCCATCTATCCATTTTCCATACCAGCTATCCCAGGTAACTTATGGCACAAGGTGGGCACAAGCCAACCTCACACACTTAATTTCACAATATGTACAATTTGTAAATACCAATCACCCTACAACCGGAGTACACAGGAGGTGCGAGGCAACAGAACTAATCACGATTCCGCTAAACCAGTTAGTTATCTACTGCAAGTTTATTATTTGAAGTGATAATTCACTTTCATTCTTTTCATTCTCTACACTCTTGCTGGTAAAAAGGGTTCTCAACTCTATCGTTCCTCGTCCACTTGCCCTCCTGTGAAGCATACACCTTTTTTTTAATACCTTTTTTATACCTTTTTTTAACAGAATATTTATCTTTCACTAAAAAAGGTACAAAAGATAAGTGGACCACACTAATGACAACTGTAGGATTTAGTACATTGTTTTTTACAAGAGGGTAAGTGGCGAATGTGCTTAAATGCACACTATAGCTTGTAAAAATGGTGAAAGCACACACTGTTAATTCATGATTGTCAAATTAAGTGTTTTCCAGCCCAATAGAGATTAAAATCACTCAAATTGAATGCCCTAATTGACTCATGTATAGGCCAGTGGTTGTGGTGCCTCCTTATTATAAACTTTAAAATACATTTCCAGCCTTACAAAGAGCTCTTTAATGAGCTGATAGGTTTAATATGGTGCTGAAAAGACAATTAAATGTCAGTAAAAAGCTGAATCAGAAATGTGTTTTCATCTAGGTTCAGGCATGGAAAGAAGCAAAGCAGTAACGCTCGATATCTCACTAATAAGTGACATATCAAATTGATAAGTCACTAATCACAACGCAGTCATTTCATCATTGGCCTATCCTGGGAACACTGGGGCTGACATGGGATTACATCCTGGATGGGAATGGCAGTCCATCACAGGAAAACATACACACATGGATACATTGATTTTATTGATTGGCAATTTCAGCAATTTAGTTTATTCAAATTCAAATTTGATTTGTCACATACACAGTCCTACACTGTATGATATGCAGTGAAATGCTCATTTATTGTCATTGTTTTTTCAAGATTGGAGAATACCAAAGAACTTGGAGATTGTCCTATACAGGGTCAACTCCTAATTACTTATCTTCAAACATTTAAATGCATTTATGTGATTTTAATTCATTTTTGAGGAACCAGTATCTGTGATTGAGATAGGCCTTGTCAAAGTGACTGCACCTCCCAATAACTTTCACTTACATATAAGTGCTTGAACTGATCTTGGAATCTGCAGTTGTGTAGGAACAGATCCTGACTTGTGCACTGAGCAGCACTGAGCACTTCCCATTGTACTGTGCGTTAGTCAATCCATTGAGTGCCGTCAAACAAACCTGTGTTAAGTTGCACAGAGACGCTAAAAGCTGGAGACAATCAATATCACTAACAGAAGTTGAGAAACTTGGGAAATAAAAAGCCATTTCTGTTTGAGTGCATGTACATTAGATCCTGTTTTGATTTCAGAAAACCTAAAATAAATGAAACCTTGTGATCTGGAACAGTAAACAGATAAGTTCAAAGAAAACAGTAAAAACAGGATTTTGCCATTACATGATGAATGTATGTAAACTTCTGAAAACAATTGTGTTTCTCCCTTAACAAGACAAGTTTTACCTGCTTTTTTTTTTAACCTGAGGTTTCAGGTGCTAAAAAGACCCCAGCTCCAGTCTGCTGGCCCGTGCATGGCCGTCTGCCTCAGTGGGCTTCAAACACAGGCACAGCGGGTGGCTGTTTCCAGATTGACCTTTGATACGCTCCTGCCATCTTCCACTCCCCCGGGTCTCAGGGCCACAGCAGATGGGGAGTGGGACTCTCTCTCCTCATTGCCTATTCGGCAGGGCTGCAGGCTGTTGCGTGCGCCAGTAGGGTGGCGAGGATTAAACATGCGTGGAGGAAAATGAATGGACGCAGAGCGTGCCCATTTATTCAGCTCCATGTAAGGCTCATTAACCCGATGACGGGCTAGCAGGTCATGCTGATTTCCTTATTTAACTTTAATATTTATCACACACGCACACTCTCTTTCACTTTCTCTCTATTATCTGTACACGTGCATACACAAGCTCTTACAGTGTGACACTCATAAACCTAAGAACTTAAATAACTTAAAATACACGTAAAAATACAATATTTTTTTACATTTATGGTTTTATTAAATACAGATGGGTTGTGTACTATATACAGTTTAAATTTGTAATTATTAGGTTGTCATATACTGAGCTGTAACTGAAATCATTATTATCACCCCACGCTGCTGTCAACTTTTCAACAAGCTTCCAAGAAAAAAAAAAGTTTACCCGTAACCCATGACAGCATATGGGAGATGTGCAGCAAGCCTCAGACTGGGCGACGGGTGCCAGGGGACGCCAGGCAACCCACCTCGCGCCCCTTTTCATCAGTCCCTCAGATGAGGAGCCTCTCCAGGCCCCTGGGGACTGACTGACTTATGATGCTCTTCCCCACACCCCACCACCATCCCATCCATGCCAAAACACAAGGCTGAGTGTTCCAGCGCTGGTGGAACTCAGCCCTCGGGTGTGTGCTTAGCCAAAAGGCAAAAAACGCTTACAGGCAGGAAATGTAGCGCTACACATTAACGACCCTGAAGACCTGCCTCGACCCAATCCGTCATCGTGCACTGGCGTTTATCGTTTATTGTTTACGCACTTACTTTAGGTTGAGCCTTTCTCATTAGCACTTTTTCAGTTTGTAAATAGTTTATATAGTTTATAGATTCATGTAAAATGGTTAATTTGCAGTTTTACCGTTTTTTTTAAAAGGATCTACATGCAAATTTAGTTTATATACAGCTTTTTAAATTTCAGAAATAATATTTAAATGGTAATAATTTATATAGTGAACAAAGCAAAGTGACTTATGTATTTATGTGTAGATGTTGATTCAATTTGAAAAATAAAAACATTAATTATCTCACATTTAAAAGAAGCTTAGCTATTTTCACTGTTTCATAGAATGCATTTTAATCATTACTTGCATAAACAGTTATATGTTAAATTATACATGAAATAAAAAAGACATAAATGTTTAGATTGTGCATGATACACAAATGCACTAAATAAAACTGTGTGTGTAAATTTTAAATTAATTGAATCCATAATGCAAATGTTAAAATATGTGTTTAAGCAGTTAAAATAATTGTAAATGTGTAATATTAACATACTGTATATAGTGTCCGCGACCCTGAATACCGGATAAAGTGGTATAGAAGATGAGTGAGTGAGTGTATATAGTGTATAATATGCAAGTAGATTTCTATGAATTTTAAGTATAAATAAAAATTTCCCCCATGTTGAGTTAAGCTCAGTATAATTTTTTTATCTACTTCAGGAAGAAATATATAATAAACAATTCAATATTGGAATGAAATATCCTTTCCGCAGCAACATGCCGCAGCAGTCGATGATCTTGGCTCATTGCTTGTTGTTATTTGAGCCCATCTTGTTTACCTGAGTGATTCATTGCTTGGACTGGAGTTACGGGGTTCGACAGGTGTGCCTGACAAGCCGCCTTCCACCTGCTCGGTTTATGGCCTTAAACACTCCGCTGCTCCCATTTTACAGTTTATTTGAGAACTGACACACTCGTACATCATACTGCTGTAGGAACTCGGCTTCTTCCCCAATGGCACTAACTGTTGATTCCAGTGAATGAGGATGTTTGCTCAACAGTCCCAAGTTCAGAACAGGAATAAATGTTTTGTACACATTGACTAGGATGTCCGATTTATTACATGCATGCAATTTGGACTCGCTTGAGTATTCTGAAACCTAACTGAAGTCAGATCCTGTGGTGTGTGTTTTTGCCTAATGCGTAGAATAGTGACTTCATTAATTAGCTATGGATATAAGAAAATAAACAGTGTGATGACTTGTCATGGTGTAACAATGTCACCCATGCATCTTGGGTGAGACCAAAATACATAATAATCAATCTTTTTTTTTTTTGGGTGGAATAATCATCTCTCTCCAAAGAGAAGAATCACAATGCAATTTGTATTATAATGTAACATTTCCCCCCCAAAAAAATCATTCATCACCAGAGAACAATTGCCTTCTTAAAGTGTCAAAATCACAAATCCTCCTTTCTTCTCTGGGCGTGAGAGGAACTTTTCCTATTGGCCCTGAAACACCCGACTTTAGCTTCAAGGGGAGGAGGGTCCACTCCGAATGGGTACTAAAGGAGCAATCAGGGCACCTGGATGAAGGCAGGAAGTGTCTCCATGTCTTGTGGCCAGTTTCTGCATTTAAGGATAATTGCATCATCCTTAAAGATCTTTCTTTCAGCTGAGGTTTTAAACTTGTTTTTTTTTTTTACTCACAGCAGAATTGCTTGGATTTTAAAAAGACAGACTGAGGAGGTGAGGCAGGATTAACTGCTTCTGCTTTACCTGCAAACTTTTCAACAGATTCGTCTTTTTTTCTAATTTATTTAACTTAAAGTAGGAAGAGGTGCTGGGGTTTCTTAAAAAAAAAAAAACTGCCAGGATAATTGTTGGATAACATCAGGGATTGCTTCCTCTATATTTAAATATTTGTTTGTTTGTTTTGCTTTACCAAAAAGCAAACTTCCTGGAATTAATCAAACCGCCCCACATCGAGGCGCGTTTTATTTGCCCCAGGCCTTCTCTATCCTGACCATGATGGCCAACGCTGAACTTTTGACTTGGTCGGAAGCGCACGTGCCAAAGCTCGCGCAGGACATCCCGCAGTCGGAGCGCGCGACGCTCA
>JAQMYI010000008.1:24481718-24492545 GCA_030014275.1 Clariallabes melas
CTCTCTCTCTATATATATATATATATATATATATATATATATATATATAAAATTATATAATTAGCACAGTTTCGTTGCACTTTAGGGACCCGCCCCCCATCCTCCAAAAAAAAAAAAAAAAAACCTTACTAAGAGAAGACTGGACTAAGCCCCCAAAATATTAAGATTAAGATAAGCACCCAAATTGTTAAGCCTCTATACACTTACCGACTGATGTTAAGAACCGGGAGAGGAACAAACACACATGCATGATGTGTTCAAAGTTCTCTGCTTATCATCAAAGTGTGCATATGTAATGTGTGTGTAGACTTTTGTGCGCATGTGTGTGTTGAGTTTGTATGTTCTCCCCTTGCTTGGTGGGTTTCCTCTCTCAGTCCAAAGTCATGCAGGTTAGGCCAATGGGTTTTCCCAAATTGTCTGTAGTGTGTGCGCATGTGCAATTGATTGGCACCCTGTTCCGGGTCACCCCGTCTCATGCCCAAAAATCAACTGGGCTAGGACACCTGCGACAGGATAAGCGGTGTTGAAAATCAATGAATGAATTATAACCTGAACTGCATTCACATTTTGCTTTGCTTACAATGGTTTCTAAATTATTAGCACCCCTAGTATTAATGTTTCATGAAAACATGGCTAAAAACTATTACCTCACTGAGGCTCAGATAATAATGTTTGAAGAAACCCATTTAAATGGGTTCAAAAACCCACTTATTGTCATTGTCATTTTTGGGTCATGTTCTTGTTGCATTTCCATGTATATAGTCACCTCTTTACTAAGCATGCTACATACAGATAACTAAGAGGGGGAAAAAAAAACAAAGAAATAAACAGATGCATATTGTGTGACACAAGTGGATATACTATAATAATAAGTTTTCTATAACAGTGGCTTTTTAACCCAAAAAACTCCTACTGTTAGGCTGAAAATACGGATGAGGAAAATATTATACAATCATTTTTGCCTGTTCTCATTAAGGGTGCCAATAATTCTGAAGCTGACTAACTGTTATGCTACACCATTTTAATTCATAAATTCTTATAACTTTTTTTATGGAAATCAAACACGACACGTGTTCTTTTTTTTCAAAACTGTCATGTTTTAATCTTTCTGAACGAAAGATTTTCACAGTATCAAAAGTGAATAATTAAAAAACGAAAAAAAACAAAACAAAAATAAAGCAAAAACAAAAAAAAAGGCCAACATACACTTGGCCTTTAATGGTATAGTATAAATCTACATTCCAAACGTTTAAAATAATGTCTCCTAGTTCAGTATAACCTGGATAGCGTCAGAGATGTAGAAGAGGAAAACGACAGCACGAACAGATTTAAAAACCTATCGCGGTTTTCATCTTGACCCTTCAGAGCGGAGCGAAGGAAGTGACAGTGCGACGTCTATCTTATTCTCAGGTCCCAACAGAATCGTTTTAGTTAAGGTTTGTCTACTCAAGGTATGAAGGTGGCGACGCATACACGTGCAGAGTGATAATCAGGCTTAATGTCTTAAGTGTTGTACCATGGCTCTGAAGATCATTAACAGGAAAAAGAAGAGAAAAGAAAAAATAATGACAGGTCCTCGATATCAATCGTGATGTAGAAAACAGCAGAACAGGAAGGTGTTCGTTTTTTTTTTTCCATCTGAACTCGATCTAAGTCAAACTACAACAAGAAGCGACTACAGGGGACGGAGCAACTACAGACCAGGATTCTCAGGAGCACAAAGTAACAAGACTGAAATCAGAGATCTCTTCTAACGGTCATCTGGAACCCGACTGTCAGTTTGGAGCGGCATGCAAGGGAAGTCTTGGCGAGCTTTTCCCTTTATTTTGGAGGATGAAAGTGTTAGACACAGGTTATAGATACAACATTGCTCTATATATTAGTGTTCTTTTTTTTTTTCTTCAGAAATTATACTCACAGGCCCAAATATGTTTCACATGGTCCTACACTGTAACCTTTTTTAAATACTAAAATATTCCCAGGCTTGTATTTATCACATGTCTCAGGGGCAGGGAAAACATAAATACAGGGAATTTTTTTTAAAGCCTCTTTGATTTCCATTGCCATTTACATATTACTTTAAGTCGGTACAGAGAAATGAAACCGCAAAAAAGCTTTTTCTTATCCTGCACCCTTTGCCTGACCTTGAATTTTATTCATATTAATATGCATGTCGTATAGCCAAATGAATGAGATCAAAAACCCTTAATTTTGACACCATAATGATCTTAAATCTTGAGTCTCTGAATAATTCTCGTATGAGATATCTTTTAGCTATTATATAGCATAAATTACAGATTTCATCATAATTTAAAGGATAAAATTAAAACCAACAGTAAAACAACATTAGGGGAACCCTCTTCTACTGAGACGTCTGATACTGACAAGTCTGAGAGGTTTTGGTGTTTGAAATCTGTCCTGGCATTAAACATTAACAACCCAATAATCATTTCTGTAATGTCAGTATCTGCAGTTTTTGTCGATGAGCACATGTCAGGATAAAAAGTACCATTTGGGGGAAAAAAAGAAAAAAAGAAACATAAAAATAATAAATAAATAGACATTGTGGTTCGACGGGCCGAGGTGTGGCATGGTTTGGGGTTTAAAACCTTTTTTTATTGTAAAATCATTATTTACACACTACAAAATGAAGCAATGAGGTTTGCCGCGAGTAATCCCGCTCTCTAAGAGATACAGTAAAAACTGTCCGGTGGACGATTACAGACTGCGTGGTCGAATGGGTCCCGTGGCGTATAGAGAGAGGGGCAGAGACAGACAGACAGATAGACGGTGACCTCCAGCCAATCGAATCAGGAGTACAGTGGCTACAGGCTAGAGACCAAGAGTCATAGTCGAGTCATATTGGGAAGTTCTTTCGGAGGGGGTTTTCCGTTTCCCTTCATCCAGGCGTATGTTTGTGTGTGTGTATGTGTGAGACAGAGAGACAGAGTGTGTGTGTTTTTGTGTGAGAGTGCGTGCTGCGTTACTGCGCTGCGTTCGACGGCATCTTTTTCAGGCTGAAGTTGGACCAGTTTACGGCCACCTTCTGTCGCGTCTGTTTTGCCGAATCGAGGCAAAACCTGTGGAGAAAAACGACGAGACAAAGAGCTTAGTCTGCAAATCTGTACATCGGGACTGCACGAGTCAGCAGCTCTGAACAAGCAGAAAAAAAAAGAAATAAATAGAAAAAAAAAAACAATATATACACACAGTCAAGCCTGAAATTATTCATAACCCTGGCAAATTCTGACTTAAAGTTCCTTTTTTCAACCAGCAAGTTTTTTCTTGCTTAGAAAAGACACAGGCGTCTCCCAGAAGATAATAAGATGATGTATAAGAGGCATCATTGTGGAAAAAAAATATATTACTCAGCTTTTATTTACAATTGAACTAAAAGTGGCATGTCCAAAATTATCATAAAGGGTAAGATCATACCCTTTGCAAACTGTCACAGTCTATGAGACGTTCTATACCATTTCAAATAGTCCAAGCTGTTACCATTCTAATTACATTGATTCATTGGGAACACAGAAGCTCTCTGCTGTTGGTTAATGGACAGTCATGGCTAAGACAGAGGAGCTGGTGTCAGTGAGTTTTAAAGTGTAAATGTTTTAAAGTTCCAGTGGCTACAGTGCAAAGTATTATTAAAAAATACAAGACGTTCCGCATTGTGAAAGGGACGTGACGTGGACGTGGTCGGAAGCCAAAAGTGATACCTGTGCTGGCCAGGAAGATAGTGAGAGAGAGAAAAAAAAAAAAAAAAAGAAAGAAAAAATATCCAAGGATCACCACCAATGCCATCCCCACTGGTGGTGGGAACCTCATGTTTTAGGAGTGTTTTTCAGCCGCTGGATAAGTACCGCAATCAGAGTAAACGGCACCATGAAAAAGGAGCGATACATCAAAATTCTCAACAACAACATCAGGCAGTCTGCAGAGAAACTTGGCCTTGGACATTTTAGCATGACAACAACCCAAAACACACAGCAAAAGTGGTGAAGAAATGATTAGAAACATTAACGTTTTACAGTGGCCCGGCCAGAGTCCTGACTTAAGACTTAAGAGTCCTGACATTGAGAATCTGTGGAGGGAGCTAAAGATCAGGGTGATGGCAAGGAGATACTCCAACCTGAAGGAGTTGACAAACACAGGACAAAAATACCAGTAGAGACATGCAAAAAGCTGGTCAGCAATTATAGGAAGCGTTTGATTGCTGTAATAGTCAATAAAGGCATTTCTATTGATTATTGAGAAGGGTATGAATAACTTTGGACATGCCACTTTTTGTTCAAATGTAAATAAAAGTCGAGTAATTATTTTTTTCCACGATGATGCCTCTTGTACATCGTCTTATTATCTTCTGGGAGACGCCTGTGTCATTTCTAATCAAGAAAAAAAAAACTTGCTGGTTGAATAAAAGTAACTAAGTCAGAATTTCGGGCTTGACTGTACAGTACACACACGCACGCAGTATGCGATACAGTTGAGCACATAAGGGACTCGCCGAAAGTGAATGTGTTGGAGCTTTTTTCTCTGAAGCAGAGAACTTTTGCCCTTGGTCTGCAATGAAAACATTAAAAATGTTGAAATGGGATCTTCAAACATTTACTCGACTGTTCAATTAAAGTGCAGTATAAGACGTGTTTTCTTTTTTTTTCTTTTTCTTTATGTGGACGCAGGCTATTGTTTAATTCTTTACTTTTCAAAGGAAGAAGGTACCGACTATCCATTTTTAACAAGACTTAAAGCATGAGACTCTTAGCTGCAGTAAAACAATTGTACGGTGCAGATGTTTTAAAGAAGGCCGTGAATCCGTAAAAATGACGATCCCGGCTGAGGTGAACATTCAGCACCGGATCCTTTAAAAATCGATGGACAACTCGCCGCAAACCGTCACCAACACCAACACCACGTGCATGATACAGGAACTCGGCTAGGAGTTACTGTTACATCCTCCGTACAGTCCTGACCTCGCTCCAAGTTTGGAAAGGCCATTAAAGGAGTTCCTGGGAGGCCGGCGTGTCAGACTTGAATCAGACAGGCACAGTCCGATCATGGCGCCGGTGCCCGGAGGAAACATTCTACCTTGATAGTATTCATGCACCAGTAAACCACTGGGATGAGTGCAGTAGTGTAGCAGGGGATTATATAGAGAAATAAAGAGAACTTTTACTCTCATAACTGTGTTCTGCACAATCAAAAGTCCTGGTTTGACCTGAACGCCCTTGTACAATAGTGAATGAGGAGAAAAATACCTTTGGCAGGTAGTAAAAATTCAGCTTTTTTTAGTGTGATGCCGTATGTGCATATAAGGTATAACTGAGCTCCAGTACTGATATTAGTTTTTTGTTTAGTGAACGAGGCCCAAATATATAATGACAGTAGCAGCAGGAGGAGGAACGCCGTACTTTGTGGTATCACGGTTGCAATTAATCAGTGGTGCTGAGATCATAGCTTAATTAGTAATATGTCACACTACCACTTTTACCTGATAATTGCATTATTTGTTCGAATTATATATTGATTTCTAGATGAAGCTTCACCTCTTGAAGTATTCAACCTCACGATCGATCTCATCCATCTCAGTCGGATCCAGGTCTTTAGGGAGGAACACGTCATCTGTCAAAATAACAAAAAAAATTATTATTATAATTATAGTAAAGCAAAGGTTCTTTAGGAACACCAGATCTAAGTGCTTAAACAATCAAATTAACAAGAAGGCTCTGTTTGTGACAAAAAATTTAAAATCTTAAAAAAATAAAAAATAAAAGTGAAAGGAAAAAAAAATGAGCAGAAACAGGAATCCTGCTGATATCACTACAAAAGGACACTCAAGGAGACCAGTTGCACTGATGAACTGAATATCTGTTTTCCCTAAAACTAGAAGCAGGAACGGGGAGGAGGAAAAAAAAAACAGTTTAATGCGGAACCTACAGTTACAGTCTGCATGTAATATTCCAGATATTCCAGAATTTTAAGATATAAAGATCAGAATAAAGTCATCACCAATAAATTAGCAGACCATAAAAGAAAAAAAATAATAATAAAATTACCAATAGCACTACTGGACTTTTCCGTCTTGCTCTTGTTCTTCTTATTCTTTCCTTTGGACTGTTGTTGCTGCTGTGAGTTCTGACAGTTGACCACATTGTTTGAGATACTTTTCCTCTCTGCTTCCTGTTCGCATCTGTTATTACGCGCATCGTTGTCATTCTTCCCCCTTTGTGTGTTTGAACCCGAGTGATGGTTCCCATTCGGGGCTGCGTTCCCGTTGTGCTTCCAGAATTGCTTGCTCTCCTCTAGCTTTTTGCTCGGCGTTTTCTGGCCCTCGCCATGCTGCTGGGCTCCTCTGCACCCTCCCCTGGCTCCTTTCTCCACCTCGTTGCTTTTATCCTGATTGCCAGATGTCGCTCTAGCTGGTTTGGAGTTCATCTGCTGCTCCTGGGATGCCTGCTCCTGCTGCTGCCGCTGGTTTTTCTTGGCCTTCTTTGTCTTGGCGGCGTTGCCCGTGGTGTTCTTGGTCTCGTCTTTGGATTTGGGCGTGTCGTTGGGCGTAGGAGTGGTGTCAATGGTGGTTGTGGTGGTGGTTGTTGTGGTGTTTTCAGGGGCCGGGGTCTCGGGGGTGGGAGGAGGACTGCTGTTGTTATTCTCGGTGGTCAGGCCTTGGAGAATCTTCACGCTCTTTTTAAAGTTTTTGAAAGAGAGCGGTGCGAGGTCCAGGTCGATCTGCTGTGGCTCAGGCGCCGAACCGTTGAGGTGAGGCAGCAGTCGTTGGCCTTCCAGCGAGGCGGCTTTTTTGGGGAAGTCGCTGACGTCGAGGTTGAGGTCGTACATGCTAAATGAGGCGCGGATGGAGTCTTTGATGGTGTTCTTAATCTCCTCGAGGCGAGACGTCAGGAAGCTGTTGACGCGCTCCAGCTCCAGCTGAGGCCACTCGAGTAGCCGGCCGGCCTCGCCGTCTGGAGCGCGCTCCTCATCTTCTACTTCGTCCATCGCCTCTGGCTGAGGAGAAGAGGACAAATGCTGCTCGCCACCTGATTGCTGCGCACGCTCCTTCTCCTGAACAGAATGCACGGACGTGGAAAACAAATATATAAATATTCTGCATTTGTATAACAAAACGTGTTTAATTAAATAAAATTTTACCAGACTGGTATGGTTGTTGTTGTTTGTCAATATAATCTTTGCCTCATTGTTGACTAAATTTGTGTATCAATTTGCGGTACCTTCTTTTTCTGTTTGTGGCGCGCACGTTTGGCCGCCTTGGCGCTGTTGACCCTTTTGGGTTCTGTGGAGTTGATGAAATGGAGGAGCTCATCGACGTCCCGGTGATCTATGGCGCTTGTTACAGCTGGGTCCATGTCCTGCCTCTGAGGCAGCTCCTCTTTACGACGGGTCAGTCTCGAGCGGAGTTTCTCTCGGATCTCCGCGTAGTTCCGGCTCGTGGGAGCCGCAGGGGGCTGCAGGACAAAATGCCTCATGTTGGACATTTTTTTCTTATTATTAATTTTTTTATGTATAACAACACAGAGTTGGCTAAATAATTTACCCCATTAGCACTACATAAGCAGGCTAACAGAATCTTTCGATTCTAGTGTTTTAAAGGAGCGCACTCTAACTACATAAACAGCCAGATATTTCAAGTTCTGTATTTAAAAAAAAAATTGTTATATAGAAACAGTAATAATCCACCCTAAGCACTTCTGTTAATGCAGAGAACATAAGAAATGCCAACTGCTTTTAAATCCATTTTAAAATAATATTTGTCAAATCTTGCTAACATAAATATTAATCACAATAATGTTAAGAACTAATATGTTTTCCATAATTCGTTGTACATTCTGTGTCTATTCTAATCTTTAAATAATCTAATGTCTAATGTTTAAAATATAGTTTTTCATATTTCAATATTATTATTTTTATTATTATATTATATATATGACTTACATATCCAAAATGCTGCAGGTTAAAACAAAATTACAGAGGGCCTAAAACAGAATCTTGTGGCACACCATATCAGCTCCCCAATCACTGAGGACAATTCTAAGCATAACTTGAAAGCGATCAAGTCAAGTGAGACACAAGTGGACAAACCTAATCCTGGCCTGTCTCTAGCTCTAACGCACGAGATGTGCAGTGCCGCTAAAGTCCGTCCGAGCTTTACAGCATTATTACCGCGTTATGTCCGAAGAACTCGCAGTAGCAGCAGTCGCAGTATTTGCCGTCGCGCTGGTTCGTGGAAGAGGAGGCGCAGGAACTGCGCTCCGAACCGCTGTCTTCGTCGTCCACTTCGTCCCCCTCGCACGCTGCCTGCTGGCATGACGAACCGTTTACCAGCTTGTGCCCTTTACACGCCTGGTCCCTGTAAACATTGATAAAGGACATCGATTAAACCAGAAGCACTGCATTAGGAGCCAACGTTTAAATCAAAATTAAAAAACTGCTCTGCTCCATCACTGTGTATGCATACCTGCACGTGCTGGCTGTTAGGTGCGCTGTGTTAGTGGAGGCTGCGCTGGCGCCGTTGGTGTTATGCCCGTTGCACGGATGATTGCAGCCCATCATGGAGGAGCTCAGTTTGGCGTTTTTGCAGGTGCTGGGTTTGTCCTGCGTGCCCGAGTGCTTGGTGCCGAGGTTTGGTGCTAGCGGAGTGAACGGCGCGTGCTGATTTGATGGGGGCTTGGCGGAGGGGGGCAGCAGAGATGAATTCTGGGAAGAAGAGAGACCCGTGGGGCTGTTGGGTGGAACTGACAGATCCGCCGACGGCTGGTGCTGCTCGTTCGGATGAAACGCTTCACCTGAGAAAAATAGCGGGAAGTGACAACCGCTGCAGTTTGTAATTTTATCATTAAATATTAGTCAGAACGTGTGTGTGTGTGTGTCTGTACCTGGAGGAGTTGGTCTCCTACACATGGTTTTGAAGTGCTTGGCCGAGGTCTTGCAGAGCTCAGCGGAGGTAGAGAGTGGCGTAGCGGTTGATGTGGCACTGGGGGACGCCGGGTGACTGTAGGGACACACTTTGGTCCCGGACGCCTCGTGAGACGATCGTTTATCGTGACACGTTGGTCCTGCCGGTCCGCCTGCTACAAACACCAAGCAGCAAAGAAGGGGAAAGTCAGCAAGGGGTAAGAACGCAGATCCACATGACTATGAAATTCAACTAGAATAGGTTTTTAAAAATTATTACAAAGTATAGAAAAGGGGAACAGAACAGAAGAAATGATGATGATGATGATGATGATGATGCATGAATGTGAAATAAGGTTGAAAAACAGCAGGAGTATTCCTTTTGTAGACAAAAAAAAAAAAAAGAAGAAGAATTTCTTTATTAGACAGAAAAGGATAAGGACAGACTGGAATAAAAATAGACCACGAAGTGCCTGAGTAGAATAGCAGAGATGAGGTCATAATTTATTACTGTAAGAATGACCTAAAAATAACCTTGTTAGACCTGTTATGACTAAGAATAGCTGAATGGTCTGAATCTGATTGGCGAGATGATGAACTTTCTAGAACAGCAGCCGAGAGAGTAATGCCGCCTCTAAAGCATGCCATACGCATAGAAGACCGAGCCACGTCTAACATATATACATACCGCGAACACTGGGGACACCAAAAAAATTTTTTTTAAAATTTTAAAAATCAACATACGTTTTGCTAGCTGACTATAGAAACGTTTACGTCGATACATAAACCTGTGATGCTTTCGCCCTGACCTCGGTCTGACCAATAAGATTCAAGGACTCAACAATGCATATGTTAATATATAACTGGATTCGTGACCAAAATAGAGGCGATATAAGGAGAGAGGGAAGTCACACCTTGCTGAGAGTGAGTAGCAGTGCCGTGGGTGCAATGAGTCCCCGTATTCGTGTGTGTCGAGTTCCAGAGTCCCGAGAGCTTCCGGGCCGACAGGAAGGAGCTGGGATCCCAGTCCACTGAGTTTTGCTCTGGGTAACCGTTCCCACAATTCTGCGACTTGCACGAAGACGAGTGAGACAGCGGTGCCTGCAAAAAAAAAAAAAAAGACACAAAAATGTTAATCACCTGACAAGCCATTCACTAAATAACTAACTAATGTATGAGAATGACTCCATAAATGGAAAGCCAGGCCCTGTGGAACAGCGTAGACATAAAAACTGGAAATAGCAGGCGGAAGTTTAGCCTTTTCCACAGAACGGTCGCGGTGTGTAAATAATCAGTGCGCTTTCAGGAAACCGGTGTTTGGATAAGATCACCTAGCAAGGGCCACGTCCGTTATCTGGCGCTTTTACGACGCTGGTGGGTGGTGGAGAGTGGTGCGGACTTTCCCCTAATGGAAAACAAAACTCTTGCAAAGATGTAGCTTATTTATGCAAAATATACAGTAGAATCCTTTAGTACATTAACACCACTCCTACGTTCAACATGGAAGATATTCATAGTCATCACTGGGCAGGTGTATGGATCCGTAGCGCTGACTTATAACAAGTATTTCTAAAGTGCAAATCAGCCCGTATGTAGTTTAGCAAACATAAATTTGTACATCGAGGCTAATTTAGTATATTTATCCACAGAGTCAATCGTCCCTGTGTAAATATAGTCACTCTTGGAACACAGCTCATCCAATTATATTAGTAAACTGAAACAAACACTTATTTAAAAAAATTTTTTTAATAAATAAATAAATAAAAAACTCAGTGAGATGAATTGGGCTAAAACATGATACGATCATAATGATGCATCACAGGCATTTAATACAAACCGTTGCAGACTCTCTCTCTCTCTCTCTCTCTCTCACACACACACACACACACACACACACACACACACACACACACACACACA
>JAQMYI010000008.1:24554587-24571710 GCA_030014275.1 Clariallabes melas
ACATGCATACACTCACACACACACACACACACACACACACACACACACACACACTACGGGCAATTTGAGAACGCCCATTAGCCTAATCTGCATGTCTTTGGACTGTGGGAGGAAACCAGAGTACCTGGAGGTAACCCACCAAGCACAGCGAGAACATGCCAACTGCATGCACACAGACCTGAAGCTTTACTCAAACCCGGATCCTGGAGGGCGTGATGCGACAGTGTTAAGAACTAAGCCACAGTGCCACCTTGTGTAATCAAAACACGTCAGTTAAAGTAAAAAACACATCTGAGCTGTTTATCTGTACAGTATGTGCATACAGTAAAGAAGCATTTTATGTACTGGTGTTTGCAAAAGTCTTGAGACCCCCTCCCTTGAACTTTGTAGTATTGTAGGGTTCCACAGGGTTATTTTGAAACTTGAACTGAAATAATTTCAAATTAAGCTACAAAAAATAGGTTAAAAACTCTATAAATATAGTTTATAATGCATTCACCCCACGTTGCACATGAATGGATTCGCCCTGTGTGCAATTAAAGTATCATGTGATCACAGTATTATGTAATACACATGTACTTGGAAGGTCCCAAAGATTATGAAAACAGGCTACCAGATTTCTTCAACAATATTTTTACGGGTTTTAAACAGGGACATAACAAAGTAAACATTTAGTGTTTCAATGTACACTTGTACAATCTGTGTTTATAAACCCCCTATAAACCCCTATACCCACCCCACCTATCCCTAACTCCAAGACAGCCCGACATGTCTAAGAAAGACTAGACACCAGGCATATTTAAAGAAGGAAAAGAAAGAAACAAAAACATGAAGCTGGAGGTCTGAGTTTTGTGTGCAAAAAAAAAAAAAAAAAAGAAGGGAAAAAAGAGAAGGAGGGGAAGAAAAAAACATACAGAGATACAAAAACAACTAATTAAATTAAAGGGGCTTAAACTTTACATTTTTTATTTAAAAAAAGCGAAAAAAGGGCCCCCACACCTGTGGAAATTTCATCGATTTCATGAATTTAATCATCTCCAGGGACAAACAGGACATAATATCCTTGCGCCACTGGATGTGAGTGGGTGACGTGGCATCTTTCAACCTAAATAAAAGAGAATGCAGGGCTAGGAGGGACTCAAAAGACAATAATCTATGTTTAGCTGGAGTTAGACGCTTATATTCCACTACAATAATGGTAGAGGAGGTCTAGTTCAAGATTTCAATACAGTATTTATTTAGACAGGGTTTGAAAGACATATTGTCCAATACATGTGAATAGGAAAAGCCTCTCCACTTTTACTTTTATTAAAGCAAGTATCAACATTTGGGTATAAATGAGAAACTTTGGAGAAATGAGCTCTATGTACGTATAACCTTAAACTGTAATAAGGAGGTGCACAAGGAGGTTGAATTGACAAGCTTGAGAATTAAGTTCCAAGTATCATCTGACTGTCAGAATCAGGTTTTTTCCCAAGCAGTTTTAATTTGACTTAAAGATGTATGACATCAGGAGCCTCAGGGAAATTTGGTATTGAAGAGCTAATTATGTGTCGTACTTGCAATTATCTGAAAAAAAAAATGAGATAACTAACAGATTTCCTTTATTGTAAAGCAACCAGTCACTCCACTGTCAACAAACCTGAGTAATCAGTGAGGGTGGGAAAGACAGCATCTAAACATACCAGTTCACTATAATACTCTGCTCCTTTACCTAAGGCAAATCTATTCACAAAAAAAAAAAAAAAAAGTCCCCAGCTGTAGTTTTCATAATATCCGATACTGACAAGCAGCCTGCATCCTTTGATCGAAGTAGGCGTGGCAGATTGTAAGACACTAGCAGATCATTCAGGTATTGTGGTGCGAGACCATTTAATGCTTTATATGTCAAAAGTAGTATTTTAAAATTTCACTGGGAATGCAGTGTGGATAAGATAGGGGTGATGTGCACTAGAATCTTCTAGTTCTAGTGAGGCAGAATAGTCACCATTTAAACCTACAAACTGATAAAAATCAGTCTAATAGGACCTGAGCTGGGAGAGGGCTGTTCCCTTAATTCATACTACTTTCTCTAATCTGTGAAGGAGAATACTATGATCAATATTGGTTCGATATCGGCCCGTAATTGGACAGCTGACAGGGATCATGGTCAGGTTTCTTAATTAGGTCTTTAATAAATGCTAATTTAAAAGATTTTGGAACATACCCAATGCAGAGTAAAAAAATAATTATTAATTATTTTTAAAATAACTTTTCAGCAGATATTTGAATCCATCTATCCCAATATCGGGCTAAATATGCCTGATAATATTTTGCCTTTTTATTGAACCCATACTCATGCTGTTTTATTGCACTATTGCTTCCCACAGAACACATTAGGTCAAAAACAAATTGAGTTGTGACCAGACAAATTAGATAATACCTATAGTCAGGAGCATCAAATCTGGAACTAAGGTAAGTTTTTTGGCATTTGGCTTCTCGAATCTGAAATAAAAGTCAAGACTTTTAGCTTTAATTTAAGGTGTTTTGCCGAAACTGTGAGATTAACCATTCATGGATTAAAACCATTTTTATAAACACGCCCAATTTCGGGGCTCATAAATAATGGAACGAGCGAACATAATTACAAACGTAAGAACTGCCTTTAAGACTTGAATGAAAATCCTTCACAGTCAGTAAGTTTGGAACTCATGGACAATGACAGAATGCTGGGTTTCCACCCACAACATGCTTAGCCAGGCCTTTACAGCAGCTGCCTTTAGTTCCGTCTGGTTTGTGGGTGTTTCTTCCTTCAGTCTTGTCTCCAGTAAGTAAAAAGCTTGCTCTGTTATGTTGAGAGCAGGTGACACGGCTAGTAAAGAATATCCCATTTCTTTGCCTTGGGTATTTTCTTAGCACCTTGTTGTGAAGCGTCACTTAGACAATTTCATCAAGTGTGTCCATCACATGGCTATATACTGTGAATGAGTTCTTCTTTACCATGGACAGAATTCTGTGGTCATTTACTTTAGTTATCTTCTGTGGTATTCCAGGCATTGCGCTGGTTCTAGTTGAGCTTACCAGATAATTCCTTGTATTGACTGCTACTGCTCTTAATCTTTTTTGCTGTTTAAATTTTTTTTTTAGCCTAATCATGGCCTCCTTAACTTGCACACACACACCTCATGTTGAGAGGTCAAGTAATTAGATAATAAATGCCAACGTAACATATAGAACCACCTCTGGGACTTTTATCTACTTGAACAGTCACAGACTAAGGAGGGAACAGGCCACACCCAGCCATGCAACTGCTTGTCAGCCACATGTTCCATTATTTATGAACCCCCTAAAATAGGTATGTGTGTATGACAATGGCTGTAATGCCACACTTTTGTCAAAACCCTTATTTAAAGCTTAAAGTCTTGACGATCCTGAAATCTTGAGTGTTTCATTTCAAATTAAATGCGCTGGTTTACAGAGAAAAACCATATTTATGTTCCAAAAGTTATGTGCCATGTATATGGATCATTTGCTAATTTATGGTTATAACCTTCCCTTCATATTAATAATAAGGTTTTTGTATTACATGAAAGACTTCATTTAAAGCATGGTATAGGATGTATACCAGATTCGTGCAACTTGTTTGCCATCTGGTGGACAGAGAAAGGTATTACACTTGTCTTGTCTACTGCATCTAATATCCCCCCAATGTAAATTAAAATTGGAAGCCAAGTATAAATACATTTTAACTGCTAAGCAATAAGAACACTTTGGTTTTCATCACTTTATAACAAGACAGCAGTCTGGAGCAAATATGAAAAGTTCAAGGCAATAAAATAATAATAAACTCTAGATAATGAGAACACCACTTAAAAATAATAATAAAGGTACATTATATATCTATCTAGTTATCCAGAGCAGTAAAGTAAAACACATTTTCAGGAGCTTGTACCTGAACTCAAGGTTTTTGTGTACAGTTATTTTTGGTTTCTGTAATATGATTATACTAACATGTACATGAGGGGGAAAAAACTCTCTGGTAAACATTTCTCTAGTTTCTTTAAATCCTTACAGTGTAAAAGAGCATCACACACTGGCTCTGCATATATCACATTAAACAAGCAGGTGAATTCGAAGAAGATTCACATGGACTCAGGATAAATCTGCTGAACTGAGTTGACTGAATGTGAACTGGAGCTAAGAAGCCAACAAGCTTTCTAAGGTGGTCAACCAAAAATCTTTCTTTATGAAAATAAAATACACTTTCGGGTAATTATTCAACATCATAAAAATAACCAATGAAGATTAAAAAAAATAATAAAGAATTGGTTGAAGTTTGAGGCAGAAATTAAGAAAAAGTCATCTGTGGACCTGACTCCATCCAGATGTGACACCAAAGGCGTCACATCAACAATCAACAATAGTAATAAAAGAATAATAATAAAAAAAAATCATTACTGTACCCATAAACTCCTGTGCAAGAGGAGGTGAAAGGCTTAGACAATATAGTAAGAGATAATGATGTTTCCTTTCATGCATCCTTCCATTGTTTCTCTTCAGTTTACTAAAAGCCTATTGGTCCAAAGGCTAATAAAAATAAATAAAAAGTACGTTTTCCTGTCTCTGCTGCTACTTTTACAAGAAATGATTACTGTTTTCTTGATTACTTCAACTCATTATCATATAATATTGCATTGTCGTGTTGTTGCTCTTGTTTGCACATTTGTACGGACACTTTATGTTGTCTTTTCGTTGTCTTTTGTATCGTGCTTAAAATAGTTTTTATTAATTTATGGTGTCAACTAGGTTTGTCTTAGATAGTTAGTTAATTGGGTGTCTTATGTTAACTAATTAACTAACAAATTAGTTTGTAACTAACCAACCAACTAGTTTCTGTTGATTTACGATTTATGTATGTAGCACGTTGGTCCTACTAATCAACAACCTGATTGTCACACATTACTGTATGTCTTAATAAAATTAAAACCATATGGAGTAAAGTATTTAAATAAAAATAATATTTAAAAAAATATATATATATATTTATATAAATAATATAAATGTGACGTTTAAAAAAAAAAGTAAAATTATTTAACGAAGTGCATCTTGCCATCACAAAACCCCAAGAGTTGTTTATCTGTATATACAGTGAACATGCACTGTACTACAGTATGTACTGTGGTTTGCATAAGTATTGACACCCCCTCTGTTAAAAGTCCCCACATATTGTAGTGTTCAACCATGAAATTAAACTCAAATTAATCTACACAAAATATCCAAGATACTCATCTGTGTGTGTGTGCAAACGAGGAAGAGAAGAACATACAGTAGTTCATAATGGATCACACTATTACTGTATGTCATACACATGTTCTTAAAAGAATTATTAAAAGAGGTTGCCAGATTTCTTTGACTTTTTTCTAGTTAGAGGCCTCCTAATTTATTTCATAAATGACTTTCAAAAAGATCCGGTATTTGAATCCATCTATCCAGATATTAAACCGATTACTTAAATGTGCGCAATAATATTTTGCCTCTTTATTGCACTCATGCCTTTTTCCTGTATTATTGCTTTACACAGAACACATTAGGTCTAAAAACGAATTGAGTTGTTAAGCTTTGGTGGGAACATTCAAATAGGACATTGGACATGGGTTCCAAAGTGCTGAATTTTCTCCCTCAAGATGCTTAGCCAGGCCTTTACTGCAGCTGCCTTCAGTTGCTGCTTGTTTGTCGGTCCTTCTGCCTTCAGTCTTATCTTCAGTAAGTGAAAAGAATGCTCTATTAGGTTGAGAGAAGCTGACTTGGCTAGTAAAGAATAGCCCATTTCTTTGCTTGGGTAGCTTTTATCAGACATAGTCATCTCTTCAAGAGTGTCCTTGACTTGGCTATATACTGTGAATGGGTTCTTCTTTATCATGGACAGAATTCTGTGGCCATATCCTTTAGTTATCTTCTGTAGTCTTTCAGGCTGTGTACTGTTGTTGAGCTTACCAGATAATTTCTTGTATTGGCTACCCCCAATCTTTTTTGTTATCTATTTCTTTTAGCCTAGTCATGGCTTCCTTAACTTGCACACACACACCTCATGTTGAGAGTTTGAATGATCAGATAATAAATGCAAATGTAACATTCAGGACCACCTCCGGGCCTTTTATCTACGTCGACAGTCATGGAGTAAGGAGGGAACTGGCCACACCCAGCCATGCAACTGCTTGTTAGCCATTTTTCCATTATTTATGAATCCCTGAAATTGGTTGGTTGACGGTGGAATATAGAATGATATTTAAAATGTTATTATTTGTTTTTAAGGTGATTAAGGGCGAAGCGCCACAATATATGAGTGATTTGATTCACCCATATTGTCCTCAGAGAGCACTTAGATCATCTGACCAACTCTTGCTCACGATTCTGAAAAGTCGTTTAAGAAGGAGAGGTGACCGTGCTTTCTCTGTGGCTGGTTCCATCCTTTGGAACAAACTACCTTTCCATGTCCGATCTGCTCCCAGTATTGAATTTTTTAAATCGAACTTAAAAATGTATTTGTTTACTGAGGCTTTTAAACATGTGTTATAATGGTATGTATTGGTTACTTGATGGTTCTTGATTTTCTTTTTACTATGAAAAAGTAAAGCACTTTGGTCACCATTGGTTGTTTTCATTGTGCTATATAAATAAAATAACTAACTAAAATGGGCATGTGTGTATGGCAATGGCTGCAATACCTCACTTGTCAAACCCCTTGTTTAAAGTTGAACGTCTTGACTTTGTTCACAACTTGGGTGTTTCATTTCAAATTAAATGTGATGGTGTACAGAGGACAAATGTCAAAACCGTATCTTTGTTTCAAAATTTATGTGGCAGACTGTATGTGCATTTGATAATAAATATCATTATGGAGATATAATGGATATGTTTGGTTAATTAATGGTTATAACATTCCTTTAAAATTAGCAAAGTTGTTTTTTTTCTTTCTCTCCACTGTAAGAAGGTTTTTGTATCACAAGCAGAATTTTTTTTTTTTTTAAAGCACATCTGTATGCAAGGTTCATGCAGCTTGTCTGCCATCTGGTGGACAGAAAATGTAATTACACATATCTGCTCTATTCGATCTAATATCCTTGACACGTAATTAAAAGATTTATTATTATTACTTATCACGTTTAAATCTTAAAATAAGTAAAAATTGTTTCACTTGCCTAAAAAAAATCTAAGCTAAATCAGCCATGAAACAATAGATTCTTTAATTGAGAACTGGAGCTATGAAGCTAACAAGCTTTTTAAGTTGGTCAACCAAAAATCTTCCTTTATAAATAAAATACACTTTCGGGTAATTATTCAATATCATAAAAATAACCAATGAAGATAAAAAAAAAATAAAAAAAAAAGAATTGGTTGAAGTTTGAGGCAGAAATTAACAAAAGAGATTTTACCTCAGACTGGCTCTTATTAGCTGTTAGCATGTAAACACTAAAGCAAAAATTGTGCTTAATGTTATGAATCAACTTTAACTACACTAGAACATTGGCAGACATAATGGCACACACGCATACACACGAATGTAATTAAGTTTTATTATAAAAGTACATCAATAAAAACCCATTTGAAAGCCAAGTATAAATACATTTTAACTGCTAAGCAATAAGAACGCTTTGGTTTCCATCACTATATAACAAGACAGCAGTCTGGAGCAAATATGATGAGATAATGAGAACACCACTTACAAAAATAATAATAATAAATGCACATCATATATCTATCCAGTTATCCAGAGCAGTAAAAAGTAAAACTAATTTTCAGAACACAAGATAAATTGTAGCACAGATTTTTTGTGTACAGTTATTTTTGGTTTCTGTAATATGATTATACTAACATGTACTGTAAATACATGAGGGGAAAACTCTCTGGTAAACATTTCTCTAGTTTCTTTAAAACCTTACAGTGTAAAGAGCATCACACACTGGCTCTGCATATATCACATTAAACAAGCAGGTGAATCCCAAAAAGATTCACATGGACTCAGGATAAATCTGCTGTAATGTGTTGACTGAATGCGAATCAGAGTCGTCTGTGAATCTGATTTATGAACTGAATGTGCGCAGGAGCTGATCTAAGTCAGCTAAATGGAGGAGACTGTTATGTAGATCTGCTGGAGTAAACAGGGATCTAGATCAGAGTCATCTAGAGAACGCGGTTTGGAAAAAACTGGAGATGATTAACACTGCTGTCTCACAGCTCAGGGCTTCTTCTCCTTGTGTCAGTCTGGGTTTCTTTGGTTTCCTCCGAGTTTCCAGCAACAGGCGAACCTGCGACACCGCACTACCCGCCTTGCGTCCAGCCTTTCCCGGGACATGCCCCGGGTCCAATGCAATCCCACCCGGGATAAAGCGCTAACTAATGATGAATGAATCAAAGCATATGGAATGCTATAAGCCTTTCTTACATGCGAGTTAGGGGCAAACTTTAAACTACAAAAATGTCTTGGGTGTACTTTAAAATATTGCGTTTGAAGATAATCGTGAGGTTTTCCTTGTTAGATTTGGACGTTTGGTACCATGGCAGCTTATGAAATTCTTAAAAATAATAGAAACACACTCATTTCTAATTGTAGCACCACAATCAACAACAATAAAAAAAAAAAATCAAGACAGTACCCATAAACTCCTGTGCAATGCAAGAGTAGATGAAAAGCTTAGATAAAATCGTAAGAGATAATGAAGTTCAACACACACCGCTGCTGTAATTTTATTCTTGCAAAGCGTCCTTTCATTGTTTTTCTTCAGTTTACTAAAGTCGCCTATTGGTCCGAAGGCTACCGAAAAAAAAGAGAAAAAGAGAAAAAAAAAAAGGTTTGAACAAAATGCAGAACTTTGGGATGAACCTGACTACATGAAGCAGGCGGAGCTAAATGGAGTGCAGCGTTTCCTGAGGAACATAAGGAACATTAACAATAAAGTATAAACCCTGAATAATTAAACTCCTGACGATTGCTAATAATACCACACAAAAACGTTTCACGGTTGTATATAGCTAGTTGTATACTTTCTGGACATTGACGTAGGCAATAGGTATTTAATATCTGTCAGAAAATAAACCCGATTGTCACGGATTATGTCTTAATAAAAGCAAAACCATATGGAGCTGTAAAAAAAAAAAAAAAAAAAAGTTATTAAATAAAAATCAAGTGAAATTATTTAACCGAGTGCGTCTCGCCATCACAACACCCCAAGCGCTGCCTAGGCAATGGTCCTGCGTGTGGGCGTGGCTCGACAGCAGCCAATTGCAGAGGCCAAAGGTGAGTCCCAGATCCGAGCGGCTTTGATGATTGTGAGCTCGTAGCTCAAGGTTGGGGACTTTGGCTCCAGACGGAGGTGAGCGAGTCAGTCACGGTGAGGTTCGACTACTGGAAAGATGTCTCGACACCGCTATCGCACACGCCTATGTCGTCTGACGGAGATAATTTTAGACCATGGAGGCCTGCAGAGACGCCACCATCTACAGGGGCAGAGAGAAAAAGAGAAATAAAAAGAGGAAGGAGTTAAAGGAATAAAATATCAGCAACTACTAATCTTAAATCATAATTAAAACAGAACAATGAAAAACATGCTGCTAATAAAAAAAAAATAACCAGGTAACAACAGTAGCACTACGACTTCAATAAGGGGACCAGTAAACTCTGGAGTGATGCGTCAACGAAAATAGCAAAGTAACAAATGAGCAAAGTACACGATATGACTTGCTGGACAAAACACGGTTCGGGAAAATTTGGTACTTTATTACAAAAGCACAAACACGCCTCATAGTGAGTCAAAGATTTTTCACTTTCCTTATAAGCCCAAGATAAAAAAAAAAAAAAAAAAAGTGAGAGAATTCCCCTGTTTTCCTCTCAGGCACTCCATCAAAACCAGAACCTTGCTCTATGTGTCACTTTGTTTCTCGTACACAAACAGGATCTCAGTTCTGCTTTAGTGTGAGGGGGGAACTCCCCCTTCCGTTCTGGGTTACAACTACAATATTTCATCACACACACGGGCACGCACGATGACCATACAGAAACCATGGTGAGAGCGAGTGCTGTCGCTGCCCCTTGCTTAGGGAAACCCCGAATGTGACACATGCCACTAACTGATGGGTTTCAGCCAAGGTGAAGGCATTACTGCTGAAACAGGAAGTGTATGACATCATCTGGGAGTGTAAGTATGTGTGGCACAAAACTAGTCATGTTCAGGGTGTGTCGTGGTCGTGATGGTTACTAATCTTGTAGGGTCTGAGAGCGTGTGTTTGTTCTTGTATGTCTGTTTGGTGAAAAAGCATACCGGTGGTCAGATGCCCGTCGTGTGTGTCATCGTTTTCCTCGCACGCCATGCGCTCCTGCAGGATGCTCACGGCGCCGCTGTTTCCGATACTCTTCAGACCTGCTAAGAGCTCGCACACCGTCCCGCCTGACACCTGCACATCACACAGCGAGAACAGTGACTATACAGTATGGAGAGAAGGAACGTTTGTGTGTGCGTGTGTGTGAGAGAGAGAGAGAGACCTCGTAACTGTCCAGAAGTGTGCAGGCTGGCCGTGGGCTGAGGCGGAAGGCGTTGGTGAGGATGCCCAGTCTGAGTGTGTGTGCCAGACTCTCCCAACCACCCGGAGACTCCTCCAGACATTTGCACAGCGCCTGTTTCGTCTCCGCGCCCAGACTCTGCATGTCACCTAAACACACACACACAAACCGCCCCCACATTTAGTCGACCACATTCTCAATCACACAGCCAACACGATTAAATTCTGATTGTTCAGACAACGCTGATTAATCTATGCTAGGAGTAAAATATTCGCTAAATACCTTGTGGTGGGATGACGACAGTGCTGGGCTGGTACGGTTTACCTTTCAGGATTTCCCTCACCTTCAAAAAAAATTTTATTCATTAAAAACACTTTCATGTTCATAAAGACAGACATCATAAACGACGGATAATTCACAATAACGCTATGCCATGAATCACAAATTCGTTTCAGACGTCTGGTTACATTTTTTCCAGGCCCTGAAACAGGCTCCGCCCACTCTTCCATGAGTAGGTAAAAGTTTTCAATGGCAGGTTAAAAGTTATTCCAAACAATTCGAGTTATTTAAGTTGAAATTTATTTTTCAGACAGCAGAGGGCGGTAACTAACTTTTCGAGGTTTAATCTTCCTGAAACAATCTAAAAAATGTTTTTTTTTATCAAAGTTCCTTAGTGGTAAAAGGGAAAGCAGGTGGTTGTAGTCATTCTGAGCACAATGTCAAACACAGACTTAGGTAATTGAGTATCGATCTTACCTCAGGGCGTCAACACACTCACTAGTGGCATTTGCGGTATTTGTCAGCATGGTCTGAGTGTGATCAGGGCGTGGCAAGATTTTCTTTTTAATCTCTTTTTTTTTTTCCCCTCTAAAGGTCAATCACATCAAACCGGCCGGCCATCGAGCATATTTAATAATATTTTTAGATCTTGACTTTGGCCCCCAGTCATGAGCAATGTGCTTAACCCTGCCCCTTTAAAAATCATGCATTTCTATAGAATTGCTTCTTGCTTGTATTATATCTATATCCACACTCATTCACACATATGTACACATCCATCCATTCATTTATTCATCCATCCATCCATTTATTGGATGCAATTAAAAAGAATCTTAGTTTGTTTCCAGGAAACCGTTTCACTCAGGGAGAAGTCACATGACTGACCTCCGAAGAAGCTGCCATGTCAAGTGGGGTTGTCCCTGGGATGTAGCCCTCGTCCACATCGTCTCGGTCTTCCCTGCAGTACTCCTCGTCTCTGAAGAACAGCGGCTCGAAATTCTCTTTATGAGGATCCGCGCCTGGAATAAACAGACAAAACATTACGACTTTGCAAGACTTAAACAACGAGTCACGAGCTTAAACAACAGGATGCACGCGCGCACACACACACACACACACGTGCGCGTACACACCTGCGGCGATGAGGAGCGCGCTCAGTTTAAGAGAGCCCCGTCCTGCTGCGATGTGAAGCGGTGTGGACCCGTTATACGTCAGACTGTCCACTTCAGCATCACCCTGCACACATACACACGTACAGTATTTAAACCATACCGTTAAACTAAAGTTTTTACACCCCCCTATCCACTCACTACCTTTTTTATAAAGATAATGATTTATTACAGAAATATCAAAAACATAGCTTTACCATCTCATTGATTTAATTAATTATGTTTATAAATAATCGCTCATCCAAGTGTCTGATTATGAACACACATTATCGTCTGGCTTCTTTGATCTGAAAGGAAGCAGAGATCAAATCTGGGTCGAATATTTTAGAACAACTTGGAAGCTGGTTTTACATGAAAGCTGCTGTTTATTCCAAACTTCTAAACAGTAGCATATAGATCGTCACCATGTCAGCGTACACGCATGCGCCGCTCCCCCTGTAATCCACTGTGTATTTTCGATCAGACATGAAAAAGTTCCCCCTTTTTAAAATGACTCAGTTCCTCTTTAAGGTTTCTTCCTGATGTTCTTACGGAGGATTTTTTTTGTGTGTTTTGCCTCTGGTGGCCTGGACTTTTTAGTATCGGTGTACTGTGTGTGTAAACTCTGTTAATTAATGACCGTGTGTGAATTTATTATTCGAGATAAAAAAAAATAAAATAAAAAAAACGATCAAAGCTGCTCAAACCTAAGTGATAACTTTCTTCTCAGACGCTAAAATTTAACCTTAACTATTGATTAATTATTAAGTGGATAATAAGTATGAAATGTTGTTTCCTTATTAATGACAGATTGTATTCTTTGGAGAATTTACGTGTTATAAGAACCTTCTGAATGTGCTACTGCAACAAACATGACTTGATAACAGTGATAAAAGTAATTGCACCCTATCATATCGTACCGTCTTCTGATTATTTTCCCCAAATAAAAGGAAAAGTGTTCAATCCCTCACTTATATTTCATTCGTGCTATTTTTCATAACTGGCCAGTGTATGCAAACAAAGATGGTATAAACAAATAAGGAAGTCGTGTTTCCGTCAATCGGACCTGGGCTAGTTTGGAACAGCTGTGTTTATGTATGCACATGTACACGATTACACACGCGCACCTCTAGCAGGAGGCATCCGGCGAGCGAGACGTTGTCAAGCTCAGTAGCGAGGTAAAGCGGCGTTCGACCGCATGTCCGTTCCTGAACCTCCACGTTAGCCCCGGCCTCCAGAAGAGCCCTCACGCTGTTCAGGCTGTTAGCCAAGATGGCGATATGTAGAGGACACAGACCTGCATGTGCAAAAATCTCATCATGTAAATGTAGCAAAGACAATAATGTTTTCTTTCCCCCTCAGTGTACGTGTGTGTTGTGCGTGTGTGTGTGTGTGTGTGTGTGTGTGCGTACCTGCTGTGTTGTGCGTGCTGCATAACTCCAGCGCCGCTTGATGTTTCATGAGAACCTGCATCATCTCTCCGTCCTTCTGCTTGGCGGCCAAGTGGAGTGCTGTGTTGCCATGGCGATCAGTCAGAGCGAGGTCACTTCCTGCCTCCATTAACGCCTGGGCTGCTTCTTTCTGTTCGGTCAATACAGCCAGGTGCAGTGGAGTCTGGGAGAAAAGCGCGCACACAAACATACACTTCATTGCTACGACTGCAGGATGAGAGACAGTTGAACCTCAATGCGTGTATGAGTGTGTTTGCGAGTGTAAAGTACCTGATACAGATCATTCCTCATGTTCACCACGTCCTCTCCGGGGATCGCCGCTATCACCTCTGCTAGGTTCTTTACTGCATCTGTCTGACTGTGGATCACGCTCAGGTGCAGCCCCCTGAATGTGTACACACACACACTCACAAATAAATATACAAACTACATAAAGACTACAGTTGAATAATTATTACATTTAGGCATTTGGAAGACTAATTATTAATGTGTGTATTTATGAGATACACACGTGTCTCCGTTTTCGTCCTGTGCAGCCATCAGAGGGCGTTGTGGAACCAGCAGCCTGCGAAGGTCACCGCTTACGGCGAAGTCGAACAAAGCGCTGGCGTGCCTATGTGCTAGCTCGAGTAACCGCGGCTCAAACACACAGTCTGAACGGAAAACAAAAAACACACATACACAAGTTCATCCCCATAGACTGAGTAGAGAAAAAAAAAAGTCTGTATGTGTGTGTTCTTTAAACTCACCCGCGTTGCCCGAGTCACACACTCCATTCTTGTCCGGATCCTCACTCTCTTCACTCCTCCCGTCGGACACCAGGTATCCAGGCCGGACATACACTCCTCCGGTCCCCGGATCGTCGTCCGGATCGTTGTCGCTCTCTTCGTCTGTGTCTTCCACCGGACCGTGATTGCCTGTTGAGGATGTCAGAGGGAGGGAGGAGTCTGAGCTTGTGATGTAATAGTTAGAAAGTCACAACTTTTTTAAATCGCTGATGAGTCAATCAAAGCAGTGTGGGCGGGGCTTGGGTACACAAATATGATGAACAACAAAAACAGTAATAATAATGACACTCTAATCAGGTTGATTAATATTTCATCTCGCCTCAACTCACAGTGTTTAACGCCGCTTCCTCCTCCACCCATGGACGGCGGAAAGCCATAGCCGGAGTTGAAGTTGTTATAATAACCCTGGTAATAATGACCTACACAGAACATTCACGCAAAAATAAGAGATATTTAATGTTTTTTTTTTTTGTATTCACAAAAATTTTCACACTCATTTTACACCTGCGTACCTCCACCTGTCCCTCCTCCACTACTTCCACCAGTGTGGCTGCCCCCTGATGTAGGCCCGCCTCCTGGTCCTCTATACATGCCCCCTCCACCACTCCCGCCGTAATCCGGGAAATTGGGCAGTGTCTTCTGTCTCTTCCTCTGCACTTCTTCCTTATCTGTTGCAAACAAAAACGAAAAAAGTGAATGATGTGTTTTATTTTATTATTATTTTATTCGCACTTTATATATTGAGAAGAAGGAACAGAGAGATAACGGACAGCGATGGTGATGAGGAAGTGAGAGATATTGAAAATGACAAAAGGAAAATGAAAGACGAGAGAGAAATCCAGAACAAGTGAGAAAAGAAAAAAAAACGATAAAAAAAAACTCTACTATGCATGAAAAAGTTAATATATACTGTATATACGTATGTACAGTATATATATATGAATAAATGAAAAAAAACAACAACCCTAAGTGGTTGTTAATCGCGCGTTGATGCTCTACTTCAACACGGTTTTTCACGCGAAGGTGCAGAAGGACGAAATTTCCACTTGTGGTTTTTAGATATTTGATATTAAAAAAAACACCAGATCGTAGGCGGAGTTCTTCCTTCCATCTGTGCTAAAGTCTGTTTTAGTGTTTATCCTAACGTGTGTTTATCTATCTGTTGTATCTATAATCTTATCTTAAAACTTTAAGACTGTACAATCATACAGCTGTGAATGTCGCCGTGCGGAGTTGCGGACGTTTATCCCTCAGAGCAGCCCTAACAGGACGTTGAACTCGCGAGGCAGGTCTCGGTGACTTCTGTTCTGTTCAGTTCGTCGGAAAAACTGAGCGTCTGTGATCTGTGGGTGAAAGGTGACGAGTGGGTAACAGGTGAAGCAGCGCTTCCGTACCTATGATCTGTGGGTGATAAGTGAAGGGTTTGGGCTCGCTCGTCTCGCTGTCTGACTTCCTCTTGAGCTGCACGAACACCGAGATGGGCTTCTGGAGGTTCTGGTCGCGGTACTTCGGCGTCTTGAAGACGATGGCGAACTGGGCGGGAGAAGATTATGTGTTATGTATTACTTATTGATGAGTAGATTAATCACTGCTGGGATTTAAAACATTTAATCAGACACTGTGACATCATGCCGATCCGAGATGGTGATCTTTTCACATCTTAGCGTGTTAGTCGCTTTAGCGTGTGCGGTGCGTGACTCACCTGTCTGTGCACGTCGGTGGGAGAGAAATCCCCGAATGCCTCCCAGACGATTCCCGTCTCGTCATCTTCATAAAAGCGCACCTGGATGTCATCTGGCAACAACAACAACAACAACATGACATCAGACCTGAGCCGGCTCATCAGGAACAGGGCATTACTTCCTCGTACAGCTGACGACACGCACAAGCATGCACATGCTAATTTAGGGATCTTTCTAATTTATTTCCTGCACGGGAAAAAAAAAATGTGCGCAGATCGATGCTGATTGAAGGCGTGAGTGATACAAAAGTATACAAAGCATGACGGACAGGAAAAAGGGATGGAGGCCTATAACCCGAGAGAGACAGTGTGTGTGTGTTTATGTGTGAGAGTGAGAGAGAGAGAGAGAGAGAGAGAGTCTCTGGAAGAGAAAAAACAAACAAACAAACAAACAAAGGACACTAAGAGAAAGACAATAAGAGAGAAACAAATGAGAAATACAGCTGCATTATGACTAGGAACTGAAAGAAAAAAAAAAAAATAGGATCCATGAGAAATGAATAAAGAGAGTATGCGAGATGTAAACTTTCCTCCTGGTCTCATTTGCATGCCAGGAGGGGAATTCCCCCTCAGAGAGTAAATCAGATGGACTTCCTCCATGCGGTGAATACAATTACAGAACCTGACCCGGAGTGACTGGGCTGCCTCACCTTTCTGAACTTTGTCACAGAGCAGGTAGACTTCTTCCCCGCCCGTCACACACCCCGCAGTGCGATCCATCCGCACGATCTTCAAGTTCGAAGCGTTCGGGGCTTCTGTGAAACAAAAAAAAAACAAACAAACAGATGAACAAACTGTTGAGAAATTGATAGAATTTTGAGACAGAATGCAGACAAAATGGTGGTCACGCAACACCGACATGACAATGTCAAAAGTAACAATGCGGTTTTGTAGATGTACAAGTCAGAATATTTTTATGTATTTAAAATTAGTCATTTTTTTTACCCTTGGACAAGGCAGGACAAATGAAGCACACCCTTCCTACTTCTACGACCATTAAGAGAATGATCTTCAAATGAGTTAAAATCAACAAGAATTGAGAATTCTAGAAATTATAGTAATTCTTTCTTCTTTGTCTTTCGGCTGTTCCCTTTCAGGGAACTTTCCACAGCGAATCATCTGCCTCCATCTAACCCTATCCTCTGCATCCTCTTCTCTCACACCGACTAACTTCATGTCCTC
>JAQMYI010000008.1:24571995-24590449 GCA_030014275.1 Clariallabes melas
ACACAATTAATGTTTTTTTATGCAAATCACAAGTGGAGCGCCCATATTTGCTAGCACCTCAGTTACAAATGGACTGATGTAACACATACACACCTGCAGAGCCGTGACTGGGGAGACAGTAGCCTTGCACTGAAAGCGCTGATGAGACAGTGCGGTCAACAGAAGTTTTAATATAACCAGAGTCCGTATAATTTTTGACTCGTACATCGTGTACCGGAACTCAACCGGAACAGTCTGGCCTGATACCTGTGATAATCCGCTCAGTAGGTAAACATTTATCATATAAACACTTGACCTGATTGTTGCTTTCTTGTTGGAATGAACCCACGTTGGTGAAACGTTGAAGTGACGAGATTCTGGGAAGAAAATTTACCTTCCATTTCCAACTGGAAAACTCAGTGAGGAGCAAACAACTTCTCCCTCACCTGTCTCTGAGGAAAGGAAGGGCTACTGATTGGCTCACAATACTAATGCAATGAAGCCTGAATATACCTACATTCTTGTAGCCAAGCAGAATTCAGAAGGCGGGATTTATTGTACAAGACAGGAAGCCCAACCCAACCTCAAAGGTGGGGAAAAATCATCATCATCTTTATTATCCTAATCTTCCTTTTAGTTTGTTGCATTTGTGGCTGATAAAACAGTTCACACTTGGAGGAACCACTTTAAGCATGTGAACAAAAAAAACCCTATTTCTGTTCTAGTTCGATCATCATCATGTCATCATGCACAGCGGAAAGATTGGAGAAAACCAAACGCAGCGCATCACCAGGCTGCTGAAAGGGTGAAGCTTTGGCCTTGTTTTGTAGCAACAGCACCCGGGAAACTTGCATGAGGGTGTCTGACTGTACGAGGAAGGAAATACGAGAAGATCTTCAGTCTGACATGGTCCTATTATTAAATTAACGCTGTTCCTTGAGATATCAAACAACACCATGGTCTTGTGGCTTATGATGATGATGATGATTATGGTCTACAAACCATCCATGCTCTCGTCTTGCACTTTGAAGAGCGCAACTGTAAATGATGGTGCATTTTAGCTTCACTGGGTGTCAAATTCTATTTATTTATTTGGTGGGCATTCTCTTGATGGGTGCTAATACTATTGCCGGATCATGTTTTCAAGTAGTGTGAGAGCGATAAGTGGAAATAGAAAGTACACCTAGTTTCATTGAGGGTAAGCAGTGATGACTAGCTTTCAACAGAGAGTGTGAAAAAGAGAGACATACCAAGAGAGAGAGAACGAAAGAAAGAGAGAGAGAGAGAGAGAGAGAGAAAACCCAAGGCTCTGTTTCGTTTCTTGCTTCTTAAGACTTGAGCAGTTTCATCACGCTCAGGGCACACGGTTCATGTTCATGAGCTTCCTTGTCTTTATTCCTCATTCCCTTTTCTTCTGTCATCCTCCATCTCTCTTTTGTTTCTCTTTGTAGTTTCCTCTAACTCTAACTGCTCTTACCGCACAAGTCGTCAAGCAAACACAAATAAAGCTGTGCAGTTTTATTTTCCCTCCTCCTCACACGGTCTCTGTGTTCAGGTTTGTTAAACAATTCACCTTGAGAAGATTTGTGTTTTTGACACAGGAAGTTGAGCACTCAATACGCATGTGGTTGTGGTTAAGCGTGTGAGAACATTGTTGCTAGGCAAGTTAGAGGCCAAAATTATGGATGTCTCACTAGAAATTATACTTGTTCAGTTATACAGATAACGCACATGTGCAGCGGTGTTGAAAATGACATACAAAGAAGTAGATACGTTTCTAAGAAGATTATAATAAAGACCAATAAGTCATGCCAACATCGTGTTGCTCGGGTGCCTTGCGATGGACTATAATCATAGTCATTCATTACAGTATATTTTTCACAGCATGACAGATGTTTTTTATAACTTTTTATTATGAGATCATCGTAACATTGTCATAACTATTACATGTATTGTTATAAACAACAGTAAGTTCCTGTTCCTGTTTTGAAGCACAAACAGGAGGTGTGTGTGTGTTTGTATGTGAGAGTGTGTGCTGAGGGACTCACTGCTGTCGTAGATGGGCTCGGAGATGACAGGTTCGAGTCTGCGGGTGAAGCCGCCCTCGCTGTCGGGCAGAAAGGCAGTGAACATGAGCCTTACAACACTCAAGTCCATTTCTTTGGCCTGGTTAGATGCGGCATTGCAGATCAGATTTCTTTGATGATCTGGAAATACAAACATAATGCCTTTTACGGTCATTGAAGGAGGCGTGGCCTGTGTGCCTGGAATGAGGTGTGGCATGTGCGCCTGTCAGTCCTAGAGAAGGAGGCGTGGCCTGTGTGTCTGTCAGTAACAATAAAGAAGGTGTGCCTGTGTGTCAGTGACAATAAAGAAGGTGTGGCCTGTGCGCCTGTCAGTCCCAGGGATGGAGGCGTGGCCTGTGTGCCTGTTAGTCAGAGTAACGGAGGCGAGGCCTGTGCGCCTGTCAGTCCCAGGGAAAGAGGCGTGGCCAGTGCGCCTGTCAGTGCCAGGAAAGGAGGCGTGGCCTGTGCGCCTGTCAGTCCCAGGAAAGGAGGCGTGGCCTGTGTGCCTATTAGTCAGAGTAATGAAGGTGTAGATTGTGTGCCTGTCAGTCCCAGAGAAGGAGGCGTGGCCTGAATGCCTGTCAGCAACAGGGAAGAAGGCGTGGCCTGTGTCTCTGTCAGTGACAATAAAGAAGGTGTGGCCTGTGTGCCTGTCAGTCCCAGGGATGGAGGCGTGGCCTGTGTGCCTGATAGTCAGAGTAACGAAGGCGAGGCCTGTGCGCCTGTCAGTGGAAGGAAAGGAGGCGTGGCCTGTGCGCCTGTCAGTCCCAGGGAAGGGGGCGTGGCTAGTGCACCTGTCAGTCCCAGGGAAGAAGACGTGACCAGTGCGCCTGTCAGTCACATGGGGAGGAGGCGTGGCCTGTGTGACTGTCACAGTAGCAAAAATCTGGCTTATTAAATATAAAAATACAAAGTATTTTTTTTCTCTTGAACTGTAATACACAATTATAGTCATCATAAAATACACTTGACCAAAATGTTGTATAGTCAAATACTCATTCAATACTCTTACACACACACACACACACACACACACTAATAATTTTGTTTCGTTTTTTTCCCCCCGCAACAGTTGATTAGATGTTCAACCAGATTTTTGCGTCAGGTTTCAGTTTGGATCACATCCTCACCTCAAAACAGGAATTTCAGTTCGTGACAACAAGGTGATAATGTGTCCAAACACGCAAATACACAAATCCATCATGTAAATGAAACAAAGAGTCAGTGTTGTTCGGTGCATGCTCATCAAGCATGTTATTCGCTCGATTCAACCTTCAAAGCCATATTTCAAACCACACACCTATACACTCTCACAGTTACCTGTGAGCTCTCTGGGAAGGCGTGTCTCTCCTTGGAAGGAGTCGATTTCCTGATGGATTACCACGCCGTAGTTGTAACCTAGCCTGTATGCTTCACTCATCCTCTCCTCCAGAGTTTTATTCACGTTCTTCTTAGTCACATGAAGGATACCAAGGTTAGGGAAACTGAAAAACAAAACAAAACAAAAAAATCATTGTTACACTGTGTGTGTTGAGATTTGTTGTGAGAAAGAATACCGGCGTGGCATATACCTGATGGAGGAGTCTTTGGGTTGAAGTTCGGCTACACAGATGCCCTTGTCGCACTGTTTCCCTACGAGGCTGTGCGCGTGCAGGTGTGGCTGTTTGGAGTTGGTCACCAGCTGGACCACGATGCGTGCTGGACCATGATAATGACTGATCTGCGGACCAAAACACACGGAGAAAAAAAAAATTCTAAAAAATTCTTAATTGATTTAAAAAAATTTTAAAGCTAGATGAGCTTTCAAATTAATGCTGCCTCTTCTTCTTAAAAAACACACCATTTAAAATCTTTGGTAGGTTAATCCATCTACAAAGCTCAAACATTGTTTACTAGTTAACTATTAGTTTATTAGTTAGCTGGATAAATTTCTCAATATGCTTGCTTTGTGGTCCAGTACTAGTTTACGGTAAAACCTTGGATTGTGACTAACTTAATCCCCAGTGTTTCGCAAAATGAGCAAAAAGTTTTAATACATTTTAACTTGATAAATAAGCGAGGTCTTGCACTACGAGTAGTACGTATACGCTTTGTCTGCCGAGCGTCACATGATCACAACTGAGCCAATGGTTCTCTCTCTCACCCGCACTGCAGGATTGTGGGTAATTGTCTCCCATGCTCACTCTCAGTGCGCATGCCTCGCTCATATAGTCAACATCTGTAACGAGTGTATACTGTTTACTATAGCATTGTGACCATGTGTGTGTATAAAGCATTTTTTTTATTTTGTGTCCAAGTGTAGTGATTGTTCTTTAGTAACTGTACTGCAACAATGGCCCTTGCGAAGAAAAAGTTTGAAAAGGCTGAGAGATTAAACGCGAGAGATTAAACTGTTAACGAGCTGTTTCATTAGAGAGGTTCCTTGTTAAAGACACATAAAAAGAAAACTATTCCAGTGATCAGTGCTTCCGTTAGTGAAAGTCATCCTACACGGTAGCCCCCTCCCCCCCGTTGTAGGTTTTATTTTTACTTTATATTTTGTACTAATAATTTTAATATGACTTTTTTTGGGTTATGGAAGAATCATGAGAGTTTCCAATATTTCTTATGGGGGAAATTCGCTTTGATATACGGGTGCTTTGATATATAAGCACGCTTCTGGAATAAATTATGCTCGCAGTCCAAGGTTTAATTTTATTAGTTAGGTTGATAATCCCTGGACTAATAATTAATATTATTAATTTAGTAGTTTATTCCATAGCTGTATGAACTAATAGAAGTCAGACCTGTTTTTCAGGCATTAGTTTCTTAGTTCAACTAACTAGGCCTCTTTAGTTAGCTAGTTTAGTGTTTGTTAATTTATGTCAAATTTATGTTGCATGTAGCACCTTGGTCCTGGAGGAACGTTGTTTCGTTTCACTGTGTACTAACTGTATATGGTTGAAATGACAATAAAAGCCTTTGAACTTGAACTTGAACTTCTTTGTAAGCTGAATGGAATAAGTCTGACTTTACACTACCATTCAAAAGTTTGGGATAACTTTGTAACTTCATGGTCGTTCACGATTTTTATTTCTTTCTACATTGTATACTGTTCTTGCAAGGACTATTCCAGAAAGCCTGACCTCTGCGTCTTAAAATAACATCTGACTGTTGTTGTTGTTACATAATTACCTAATTCCATATGTGTTATTTCATAGTTTTGAAATCCCCAGTATTACTGTAGAATGAATGTAGAAAAGAAATCACTGAACAAAAACAAAGAAATTTGCAAGTGATCGCAGTAGTGATTTGCGGTAGTGTATATTCCAGCATTACTTTATCAGTTAACTGGATAAACTCTGGAATAAGCGCCGATTTGTGCTTCAGCACTAGTTTAGTAGTTAGCTGGATAATTCCTAGATTAAATGATTTTCAGCATTAGTTTATTACTAAGCTTGATAAACCATAAAATAAGCTTATATTACTATTAATTTTATAGTTTATTAGAAAGCTAAAAAAAAAAAAATAGCTTCATTTAAATCACACTTGCTTTTCAGGCATTAGTCTATTTGTTATCTGGATAGAATAAGTCTGACTTTGTGTTCCAACACTAGTTTATATAACTATCTGGATAAACTCTGAAGTAAGCTAGACTTTGTGTGACAACACTAGTTTAATAGTTAAACATTGGAATAAGCCAACTTAATTTTTTTTAACGGTGGCTTAATAGTTAGCTGGACAAACTTTGAAATAAGCCTTTTCAGCATCGATTCATTACTTACTGTAATGGATAAACCTTTGATAATTAGAATAATATTCACTAATACTATTATAATTAATTTTTAAATCACCTTATTTATCTCTGCTTTTATTTTATTTATTTTAAAATAAAAATATCAGTAATAATAAATAGAAGGGGCAATATTCAAGACAATTTCACTTTATTTTGTAGTTTAGCCAGTTAATATATTAACAAAATTATACGGTTTAAGGAAAAAGATTTTTAATGTGCTTTGCGTAGTTTGCATCTTATCATCGTGTCACCTGGATAAAACCATTAGTATCCCCCAACCATCCCCCGCCCCCCACCAAGATGGAAACTAAAGAACCCTTTAAGCTTCTAAGTAGACTTTGTCTCCCCCCCCCACACTGTATTATCAATCATGTGTAATTTATTTACATATTAACCCAGAATCCTATTTTGACTCTTATTTTAGAGGGGGCTGCAGAAAGAAATGCAAGCTAAATCTTAGCTGAATTAAAACATACATTTAAATTGCAGCCAAGATCTAAATCACGAGTGAAACAGAGAAAAGATGTTCTGTTTCAAGAAAAGAAGTGGATGTGATGTACGGTAACATCAAAGAACTGGTGTATAATATGGGGATTTCCCAACATGTAACTGAGTGTTGAGGGAGAGATGATGGACTTTCTCTGGTCTGTCCACTGTTATATGCATCATTATCCTGGAATAAACCCCTCCCATTATCATTCATCATGTGCGTTGAAGTGCTATCGATTACGGCATATGCTTTTATTGACATCCGCGTGAAAGTGAAAATGTACAGACATATTTAAGAGTGATGTCTTCTACTTTGACTCAGACTTGGTATTTGGTTTCATTTCACATGTGGTTCAGTTAGCACTTTCTCCAGTATGGTTTGACTCAGACGCGATTTGTCTTTAGCCCCCAGGAAAAATTCCCCAGCTATATCAAAGAGAATATCAAACCATATCAAAACACTCCTTTGGTATGGAGTAGGAGGAGGAGTGGGAGGTTTCTCTCTCTTTTTTTTTTTTTTTTATTAATATGAAACACTTCCTCTTAACGCAGAAATCATATTGTTCAAATGCAACCCCTCCGTCTGTAAACCCCCTAAACGTGTTCTCTGTTCTTGTGTGGCTCACTCGGACGAAAAAAATAAATAAAAATAAATAAAAGAGAAAAAAGAAATTGAGCAGGGGAAAAAAAAAATCTTAATCATCACATCATCTTAATGATGACATCACTATTTGGTATTTATAGATAAAACGCTTCTTCTCAGTGGGCTGTACTGAAGTTTTGTTACCCAAGTGTGAACGTTATGTCAGTTTACATTTACATAAGGAAAGTTACACATGTTCAGAGTTGAGTTACACTCCTACTGAAGTTAAGCCCTTAAAACTACGACAATTAACAGTGCACAGGTCAAGTATCTGAGGTAACCGTGGGGAAAAATATGAATAGAAAATATAGACTAATAAATAAATAAATAAATAAATAAAATGTATAAATCATAGGAAAGTTTATTTTATTTATTTAAATTATGTAAAAAAAAAAAGTTGCGAAATCCATAGAACTCAGGGCATAAACAAAGAAAAACAAGGCTAGGAGAAATAAACAACCTGCGTTATACCTACTGAGGCGCTCTTTAGCCATAAGCTAGTCATTTAGTTCTTTTTCTTAACTCTCTTCACCTTTTATGGAGTTTTGTGGGTGTGGCTAAGGTGGCTAATAAATGAGGTGATATGACAATATAATTTATTGGAATATTGAAATTACACGTCATAGATACTAATTAACTCGTGATCAGAGTTTTTCAAATGTAATTTCTAAATTTAATTGTATGAAGCTGTCTGTAATTTTTACCAGCCTTAAATAATAAAGTGATAATCAACAGTCAGAGTTATTTAGATGATACAGTTAGGTCACCATGTGTGTGTACATTTTTTACCCACACAACAAAAAAAAAAAAAAAAGAAGAGAACTAGGATACACACGTCAGTCAGGCTGCTCCCTGGTTCTAAAGAAAACAAGAAAAAAAAACTCCTGATTCCTGCTTGGTGCCGATAAACGCTTTTCAGGGTTAATGCTGGTGGGGAAAAGCCCGGATCGGGTTACACACTCTACACTGTTCGCTTGCTGGATGCAACAGAAAGCACATTGTGTGCAAGTGAGAGAGAGAGAGAGAAGTGTGTGTGTGTGTGTGTGTGTGTGTGTGTGTGAGTGGGGGGTAGGTGTCTTCTGCGTGTCTGAGTCTGTCAAGTTGTGGGGGTGAGTTTCCCATTATGCTCACACAAGTCACAGAAATACATGTAGAGGTACTTCCTACTAATTACCAGCGAGACGTTCTGAGGAAATTCCCAACGCGGCAGCGTCACTTTCTCTCTCTCTATCTCTCTTCTCCGTCTCGCTCTGTTTCTCTGTCTTGCTCTCTCTGTCTCACTCTGTTTCTTTGTCTTGCGCTCTGTTTCTCTGTCTCGCTCTCTGTCCCTCTCTCTCTCTCCCACTCTCGCTTTCTCTAACACTTTTTTGTCGTCTTCTCAGGTCTGACATTGCAAACCATGGTGAAGTCCTGGTTAAGATTCAGAAACGCCTTTGAGAATCGTGATTATACTCTACGGTCACGTCTTTCCACAAAATAAACAATTAAAAAACAAACCGTGTCTGAGAAAAACTATAAAAGCAGACACAGCTCAGACTGACCTTAACCTGAGGGTACGTCTTCCTGTTCTTCTCGCTACAGGCTCCTGGGAGTCCGCCGTGAGACGGGCCCTCGCAGCCGTACCGAAACCTGAAGCCCCGCTGCGTAACAAAACATCAGCGTTATTCCAATGCTAGAGAAGCAACACCAAACATCGGGAATGATATCTACGGCATTATCTCGCATCAACTGGCAAAGACTTGTTACCTGCTTGGGTTGTTCTGTAATTTGGAGACAAGGTCCTTCTGGAGAAACACACAAAAAAAGAGAAAAACACAAGAGACATGAGACATTTTACGACCATGGTGGTGGTGGTGTTTTTTTCCTGTTTTTGCCTTCCTCCACACTTTGCAATATATGACAAACGCGAAAGTGTTCAACTTTCATTTTGAAGCCCTAAGGTGACTTTTCCACTATGAAACAGAGATTAGTCGCCGAATTGGCTGTCATGTTTCTGTGGGCTGTTTTGAGAAGCCCACACCTCATTTCAGTAAACACGGTGTGCTAAATTTAGATTTTACTCAATCTTGAAGTCAAATGATTACAATCGGTGCATTTCAGACGAGATGTGACAAGAGCTAGGTTCATTCGCAGGCAATAAACTGACACAGTGAAAGTACAGGAAGTCGAGCTTCATTTCAAAATAAAACATGACATTTAAAATTCAGGGAGACAAATAAAGAGCGTCAACGCTGGCATGATGAGAGCTTCCTTAAAGAAACCATGTGATATTACTAATCATGAAGTGGTGCCTTATTATAAGGAAATAATCAACTGTGTTGTTGTTGTTTTTTTGCAGGATAATGATTTCCAAACAACATCCATGTACGTTTACAATACACACTTGTTACTGAATATAATTTGTCAGTGGACATTTCACATGAAGTTTACACTTTAAAACTAAGATCTAAACCAAGTTTCACTGAAACAGCTGGTGTTTTTCCCTTTCTTTTTTTTTTTTTTTCTTTCTGGTTATTTCGAGCCCCCGAAGGTTTCATTTCAGGGAGCATGTGTGCACAAATCTATAATTAGGCTTTCTTAGTAGGTAGGCTAAATTTAGATTACACAGAGTCCTTCCTGCCCTGAACCACAATTAGTAGGCCTTCAAGGCTTACAAGCAAAAAGTTTACTTTTAAAAATGTTCAAAATGAATAGTGGTACATTGAGGGGACATAACTGTTCGGACATTTGGTTCTTTAACACTCTCGCACTTCATACATCCACACGACACTTTTTACGTATAAACATGAAACAAGACGCATGGATTTGGGATTCAAACAGCAAAAATTACAAAATGGGCCAATACCAGAGGTGAGGGGTAACCGAGTACATTTACTTGAACCTTGAACTTCCATGTTTGTTCCAGATTTCTACAATGTAGAGCAATGTTGACGGCATCCAAAATATGCAATAATCTCCTGTAAACAGTTGATATTGAGATGTAAATCTGCTACTTCTGCTCTGTAAATCCTTCATAACGGCTCTAGCTGCCTGAGGTTAATTGGTGATTTCTGGGGCTGGTGAATCTAAATGAACGTCTCCTCTGCAGCAGAGGTAAGTTTTGGTCTTGCTTTCCTGAGAAGGTTCATCATGGAGCTTGATGGGTTTTGCAAATGCACTTGACACAATACTGTTCATGCAAGAACTGGTCCAAAAAGGCTGAAAAATGTGTTTTAAAATAATATCTGACTGTTGTTGTTGTTGTTGTTGTTGTTATTACCTAATTCCGTATGCGTTATTTCATAGTTTTGAAATCCCCAGTATTGTGGTAGAATGCAGAAAACTAAATCACTAAACAAAAACAAAGAAATTTGCAAGTGAACTTTTGAGCTGTAGTGTACATATTTCACATATATATACTTTTCTTGAGTAGTTTTTTTTTTTTTTTTTTTAGAAGATACGTTTTACTTTTTCTCTGCTCAAATGTTCAGGAAATATCTGTACTTTTACTTCACCACATTTCTGCATGGCGTTGCATTAACTAACGACAACAAGAATGTTGCCCCCTGCTGACCACTGGCAACAACTGCTTGACTTGCCTTCCCTTTGGATTATTGCCTAATAATGTGGCAGGTGTTTGAAATCAGAAGTTGAGTCGGTTGCAGCCAGTGGTGAAAACAGCACATTCATTCCTGCACATATATGTTTCTAAAGTAAATCTGAAGGTACTTCTGTACATTTACTCAGGTACACAAGTGAATAAAGAACTTTTATTCGAGCAATATTTGCCCTAAGGAATCTCTACTTTTACTCAAGTACATGTTTTTGTCTTACTTATGTATTTCACATTCTGTATCATCCTGGTTCGATTTCTGGTCCGTTCAGCCTCTGTCACATCAGCGTCAATTCCCCAGGGTTATGAGGCTCCTCCGTGACCCTTCACTGGGACTCCATTCACGAATTAGTTCTGCCGTTGTTGCCTCAGACCAGAGTACTGTATATTGTTCTGATTTGTCTAGACAGACATCTTGGTCCTTCTTTTTAGCTGAGAACATGATTGCACTCATTTGTTTATTTTTCTCTCTATTGTAACTCTTGGCCCTGCTGCTTTCTGGTCGTCCTGCAACTCCTTTTTTTTAGTTCCTGAGAACGTACAGAAGCTCAAGGAGATTTCCTGCAGCATCTGTAGCTACATACGGAATTGTTTGAGTTTGAAAGGTTATATTAAATAAGATAAATCTTGTAATCTGTATTTAGATGTTAAGTGGACAGGGTTAATCTTGGTTCATGCTTACTTAAGATGGTTCGTGATTGCTACATAATCTAATCTATGGCTGATTAAAAAAAAAAAAAAAAGAAAAAAAGATGTTGTTTATGACCTAGACTGAGCTTTTGTCTGTCAACCCTGCCGCTTCCACTGCTAATGTGTGTTCATGTAGCTGTATAAGCCTCGGCCTCCTCTTCCTGTGTTGAACAGTGACTCGTTTCTGACCACATCCTCTACACTCAGGCGTTCTACCTGCGCCGATCGAGCTTCGCTGCGTCCACACGCTTCCCGTCATGACGATGACACAACTGAGGTTATATGTTCAAAACAAAGAAGAGGTCACAGGAGAACTTCCGCCGCTCGACTCGTGCGACGATGACATTCTGGCCTCGACGTGGGAAGAGTCCGCCTTGATGAGTTCAAGTTGTCAGGGCTGAATTCGTGTCAGCGTGTAGCTTTAATGCGCGCTCTGAACGGTGTACACCAGGCGTGGTTGGGTGTCAGTAACCGTCTCTCACGTCAAACAGAGAAGTGAAAGGATCGGAGAGAAAACAGAAGCAGCCTTGCGTTTCCTCCAGTCTTCACACTGTGTGTGCGCGCGTGTGTGTGTGTGTGTGTGTGTGCGCGCGTGTAGATGCATATAACATGTAACTGTGTAAGTTACGCGCTACATTGAAGATACTCGCTCTTGCATAATGCGATGCAAACACAGCATAATGCAAAAACAAACAATGGACTGTTACTATGAAACCGCAAACTTCTCTGTCTGGAAAACTTTCCCACGTCGGAAACCTTGGTACTCGAAACTCCTTCTATAAATGTTAAACAAATGCCTCCAAAATCTTCGATGAACAGAAACCTGTGATCAGAAATTCCTTTAAAAAAATAAATAAATAAAAAATTATAGAGCTGCGCATACAGAAAATTAATCAACATCTTCAACCCAATCAGAATCCAGAATTCAACAGCCATCAACTAACTCACAGAGCACACTTTCAGGTCTCTCCTAATCTAACACAGAGGTAGAATCAGCTATTCTGATCTCTATGATTGCATAAAGTGCTTCTTAGAGCAACATTACAGTGATAAAAGCTTCACAGAAGGTTCTCGGTTAAGTCAGGGCAGGTGTTCGCGCACAGCCGTTACCGAGAGCCAGGTGGACGAGGACAAAGTCCGTGATGAGTGTATAAGAGGTTTCCGGTGTGTAAAGTCTTCATAAATCAGTTTTAGCATCAAAACATGTCACTGTAGCAATGTAGCTCCAACGAGCTCTGATCAGAAGACAGAGATAACTGTCTTTACTACATTTATTTTTTATTAAATAAATCAAGAAATCAGTATCCCGTTATATTTGTGGCAAACCGTTCATCTGACATCTTTCCCTTCATTGTATTATCTCTGTAATTAAGCATGACCTCTTGAGCTCTGGGAATAAATATTAAGTCTGTTCTGAGGATAGAACGCCTCGTGGATTTATTTTTAGCCTTGCGGTTTGTGTTTTATTATTTATTCTTGAACCGAAACATGAAACCTTCTTCATGCTTGAATGCTAATAAGGTATGTAATTTTTTTTTTTTTTTAAACAAAGCCAATATGTTTTTTTGTGATTATTTCTGCCAGATAAATTCTTGATCTTTCAGTTCAAGTCTAGCATGACCAAATATAGCAAAGGTGCATGCTAATTTAGCTAGTTAACTACTATTCTTACGTAGCTAACAGGAACATTTTAGTAGCAGGATTTCATATGGAATTAAATTTTAGCTTTTAAAATTTTTTTTATTTGATTGCTAGCCTTCCGAGCCTGTTGTTTTACTGTTGGTTACATTATGTTTTTAATAGAACTGTGCGATTGCATTAAATTTGTAATTTGGTCAATCTTTTAAGTTTGCTTTAATTAAGAACAACTGAGGATTTTTAAAATTGTTAAACAGTTGTTAAACAGTCTACAATCAACAAATTCTTTGGTAAAAAAAAAAAAACTCATTTAGTGAAATTTGCTCTTCTTTTTCTACTTTTGTTTACATGCAGTTGGTGGATTACCGCCACCTACTGGACTGGAGGATTGAGTAGAGGTGTAACGGGAAAACTTTGTAAAGAAACATAACATTTAAACAAACAAGAACACAATTTACCCTAGAGTTCAATATTAAATTTTGAACTTTTTGAGAAAAAAAACAAAAAAAACATTGCAATCCTCAGAAATAGACACAAATCAAATCAGGTGTCTACCTTTGATTCACAGCTCGACAACTTTGGCCTTGTTTCTCTAATCACAACAAATAATAAAAAAAAAATCCAACATGCCTATTGTTATGTACAGAAACTGTTATTTTGCCAAGGTTTCGAGTTTTACGAAAATAAATAAATAATTTTTACTCTGTTTGTATTGTAACTAATGTAAATAAAAATAAAAAAAAATCTGTCCAGCAATCACTTGCGTTATCTGTGCGTTAGAACATGAAAGTGAAATCACACATTTCACTCTCCCTGGAAACAAAAGACACATTGCCGTGTAAGATGGAAATAACCAAACCTTAACCAGAACGAAACCTACGTTTATGGTGCGGCTCACAGACGAGCGGTTGAGTTATGCCAGAGGTAATTTATGCCAGCCGAATGTGGTAGCTGAATTGTTTGAACAAGTTCTGTAGAAAACAAACTTATTCCTGTTAACTCTGCTCCCACTGCACTAGACCGCGGTGATTAACATCCTTTTCCAGCATGATGCGAAGTGTTCTATTTCTTATTTATCCGAAAACTTCGTTAACGAATGTTATATATGCTGTATAATAATGAGTGTTTACCACTTTAACGAGAATAAATGAATTATTCATTGCTAAGCTTCAACAAAACTATTAACTTGTGTAAACATCAGTGGTGCGTCCGGCACACAACATCGCACGTGTGTTCGTCAGCTCCGGTGTGTGTTCATTAAAAGAAAAGCTGCCTGGGTAAATATTGAGTAACCGCTGATTGAGCTTAAATTTAATCATATTACAACACTTGTAATAAGCAGGACGTTATTACAAACAATAAGTACAAAGTAATAACCGGGCACATAATTCTCTGCTTCTTTATTTCTTTCAAAAGTGCTGTGGCGGTAAAATAGTGATGTATCTGCAGAATAAATCCGGATTTGAAATCCAGATCATCAACCACAAGCATAGAAAATATTATATACAGGAGCAGGACGGATATATTATACACAGGAGGTTCATATTTTTTGAACGTTCTACAGAAGATCGCTCACGCGTGAAGGCGACGTATCGATCGCTTTCTAATTTCGTACTAATAACAGTAACCCGAACGGGTAATGTAAAGTTCAATGGTGTGGCATTTAATCAACATTTATCTTTATACTTTAACCCAGATATGGCAGGTGGTATGTGAGTCACCTGTCTGAGGCGTGACACCCATGGGCTTCTCGCCCCCTCTGGCCTATGAGTAAGTGGGCTCCAATGTCTAGTTTTTGCATAAAGATATGCGAATAAGCCTTCATATTTATTCATTCGTGTTCATGTTTGTTCATTCGTGTTCAGAACAAATAATACTTTTTTCACTGAAGCAGCTTTATCAAGGAGCATCCTGCCCCAATGTCTAATATAATATTGATAATTAACTATGTACTACTTTAGCTAGGGAGTTATTCTGGATTCATTTAATCTGAAGAAGGGGAATAATATGGATTCATTTAATCTGAAGAAGGGGAATAATTTGGTTTCATTTAATCTGAAGCACGGCAGTCAGTCAGGATTTATTGAGGAGTCATTGGTGATTCATTTAATCAGAAGTAAACCTAAAGCAGGGGAGTCAATTGGACACATTTAATCTGGAGAAGAGGAGTCATTTGGATTCATTTAGACTAGAGGAGGGACATCATTCATGATTAGTTAATCTGGAGCAAGGGATGTACTTGAAAATCATTTAATCTGAAGCAAGGAGCAGCTGTACATTTACATCACACCCTCTCTAAAGAGTGTACGAGGGCATTAGGAAATATGGCAAATACGGTCGATATTGCGGTGATTAGCGATGACAGAACCCATTGGGTGAACTAAACGTCCAAAGTGAGACAATTGCTAACTGTGCATACCTACATGCGATGACACACACTTCCTACACACTTTATTTGTAGAACTTTGAGTAATCAGTCCTGTGCTATCTATGTAGCTGTACTGCATGAGGTGTAAATCTGCCCCGTTGCTGGACTTAAAGTGTAAGAGAAAGATTCAACGCTTAAAATGCACAAGCACACTACTGGTACGATGCACTTCGTGGGTCTCTGGAAAAAGTACTTAAACTACCACTACTACTACTAATAATAATAATGCAACCCTCGTGCCAGAGTATCTAATGATGACGCTCATACCTATACGATGTGCGTTTGGGTGTGGCACAGCAGCAAAACCCGGGTCCATCGGAATCCATGCTGGATCAAAGTCAAAGTACTGCACAGAGAAAACAGAACAAACCCGGTCAGTCACACCAAAACATTATAATATCTAGCTCTGCCCAGGTTTACGAGAAAAATCTAAAAAAAAAAAATTTGTAAAAATTAATCATCCGACTGCCAAAATAAAAACGGGATTTTAATCTATATCTAATCAGCTATTATTTTGTTAATGGAGTAAAAATATACAGGATACAAACATTCAGGAAAATCTGCTATCAGTATTTATTATAAATGTCAAAACTTCCATCTAATTCTAAAAATAAAAATGAATTAAAATAAAAGACACAATAACGTTAAAACAAATTTTGTTTTTCTATTTTCATATTAAGAACTTTGCTAAATTTTTATTATATTTTTGGTGATTATTATTATTATTATTATTATCTATTACATATAATAAACCTGTAAAGTTGGCATGCCTGTAAATATTTGCGAAAAAGTTATTTTGGGAGACGCAAGACAAGTAATAGAACACATCAAGATGATTTTTAAAATTTTTGTCTGTCTGAATTTGTTTATACAGCATCACGTATAAACTGCTGAACGAACTTTGATGGGGTTTTCACGCAGGTGTATTTGGCCGAGCTTGAGGTAACATATAGGCTTTGTTTCATCGCAATCGGCCCACGGGAAGAGAAGATATGCTAATTTGAAATTTAAATGGAAAACGCCCCTTATATAATTGTACATTGTTTAATATGCGCTTATGAGTGTACAATTGAAATCTACTCAATTAACATGACCTCACACCTTCATTCCGCGCACTTCACGGTAACTCAACAGCGCTGCAATTCCATGCAAACGTAGCCGCGAGCACATCCAGTTATTATTAACATTTTTATTACTATTATTATTATTAAATCTATTACACATTTATTACAACATATATACATTTTAGTTACAAAACGCATTAAAATTTCCCGATAAATGTGTTGATCTTGTATTATTAAAATAAAAAGTTTAATAATGTTTATTTATTAAAGTTATTTAGTTATTATCTTTTCATTATTTTTTATTCTACATATCAGGAGCTACATATTTCTTTTAGTTTTCAAAAATCCTTTTCCAGATTTATCTAATTCTAATATTAATCTGTAGTCACAAATGGATTATTTATTTAGCTTGCATTATTCCTAAAACATTAGCCAGCATTATTTTTTATTTTTACTTAGATATGAACTCCTACAAGACGCAACCTTTGACCCAACTTCTGTTCCACTGACTACTTCTGACCACTAGACTACTTAAACACACATTTTTGAGACTGTGCATGACAGAACTATTGAAATAATTCTGATTAAGCGACGTTTCGACAATCAGCCCGCGACACCCAGCTCACTGAGTTGTAAAAAAAAAAAAAAAAAAAGTGTGAGAGCTTCTGTGCCGCGGGATCTGGAGCTTCGACTCGCGCTCGATCTCACGCTGAAGGAAAGCAACACCGACCGCAGAATACAGGAAAACACACAACTCTGCAGCTTTCTAAGAGACGCTTCCTGTGTGATGAGAATATTAATCACACCATCGGGTTGTTTAAGTGCTGCACAGATCAGAAGCTTCTGGAGGATTCGTGCATAGTGAGCATAACGAGTTTTTTAGCTCACACAAGCTGCACAATTGGTGTCAAAATATTATGGGCATTTTAATACGATTTGATTTTTAATCACAGTTTACACTTTGCTTCTGGACTACGTCCTTAAATATGGTTCTTCAAAAAAGATAGACAAAGAAAAGTCATATACATCTGATTATCAGGACTGGCCTATGTTATGCAGTAAGGCGAGGATATACATAAATAAGAAATCTTCAAAATACCCACCTCCTGCACCGGAAGAAACGCGTCCTCTTCTGTCATGGTTCCTGAAAAGACAAAAAAAAAAAAAAAAAAAAAAAAAACGTCGGCTATAGACTACAAAATGAGCCACAAAACAGTTTTCGACTGAGGGGGAAAGTGCACATGGGTGTGATGGTCAGAGGTGCACATACTTTTGGCCATATAGTGCAGGGTATGAAAAATATTGGATTATGCATGATTTGTAACGCCCAGGATAGCACTGAGCAATGTGGGAATCAGGAGGGTGTCGGGTAGGGCAGAGCAAGAGAACGTAGGACATGTGAGGAGAGAGTAAGATAGGACAGAGAGAATGTAAGACAGAAAAGGGGCATGTAGGGTAGGAGAGAATAACATAGGACACGAAAGACAGAATGTAAACCAGGAAACCAGGAAAGGAGAAAGTAGGAAAGTATACAATAGGACAGAAAGAGCGTAGGACAGGATAGGAGAGCGTAGGACAGGACTGGACAGAAGAGCACAGCACAGAGTGTAGTACGAGACAAAGAGTGTAGAACAGGATAGAGTGTGTAGGACAGGACAAAAGAGGACAGAGAGGGGAGAACAGGATAGGAGAGTGAAGGACAGGACAGAGAGAGTGTAAGACAGGACAGGGTGATAGTAGGACAGGAGAGAACAGAGAGAATGTAGGACAGGACAGGGCGAGTGTAGGAGGAAAGGACAGAAAGTGTAGGACAGTATAGAGAGAGTGGAGAACAGGACAGAACTGTTCACTCTGCCCTGTCATCCACTCTCTCTGTCCTGTCCTCTCCTGTCCTCCACTCTCTCAGCGTCGTCTCCTGTCCCACATTCACCCTGTCCCACACGCCCTCTGTCCTCCCCTTTTCCCACATGCCCTCTGTCCTCTCCTGTCCCACATTCACCCTGTTCCACACGCCCTCTGTCCTCTCCTGTCCCACACACCCTCTGTCCTCTCCTGTCCCACACACCCTCTGTCCTCTCCAGTCCCACACA
>JAQMYI010000008.1:24602407-24620165 GCA_030014275.1 Clariallabes melas
CCTCCGGCTGTGAGAGCTTACAGCATCACCCAGGAGCTGAACCAGCGATCTCCGGATGATAGGGTGAGCACTTTACCACTGTGCCACTCGGAGGTTTGTATATTCCATCATTAAGACGACTTTGATAACGTGCCATAATGCGCTTGCATACGCCGCTGATTTATAAAGACTGCTGCTCAGTGGCGGCGACTAGCGTCTTGAACTGAAACAACGCTAAGAGTGAGTTAAGGTTGGTCCAGACCAACCTTACGAACGTGTGATTTACCTAAGATATACGTAGAGTACGAACGTTTCGGGAATCGCGCCATAACGTTAAGAGAGAGGTTAAGTTACAACTTAAGAACTACTTAGCGATAAGAAGCTTTCGGGAAACCGGGCCCAGGTCTTTAATACTGGTTTAGCAGTGCAACTGGCTGATTGTCTCTATACCATGTGGCACTGATGCAGTAATTCGAGCTAAAGGAGCCCCAACCAAGGTCTTACCTTACCTTTTGCCTTGTCAGGTAGGTTTGGACAGCTGTTTTACTCTAATAAATAAAACAATCATTTAAAAACTGCATTTTGTATTTATTCAGGTTATCTTTTGTAATATTCAAATTTGTTTATCTCAGTTATTTAAATGTGACAAATATGCAAAAATATATTTTTACTGCACTGTATGTGAGAGTTTCATTTTTGCAAAAGGGCCACGTCCGCTCATATTTCAGTTTCCTTTTTCTTTGTCCAATAGGATGGATTGGGTTGGATCATGACGGATATTTAAGAGTGTGCCTCTGGATCAAGAAATTTATTTTACCTGATACAACGAACATTGCTCTCAGGCAATAAAAGGAACAAACCTCAAATATGTCTCTGCATATTCATCTCCTTCTTGCTGCAGTTATTGCTGGTAAGTCATGATCATGATGTGACTTGCTCTGGTGTCGTCTTTACTGCTTTTAGAACATTTTTTAAAATAGAAAATGTACATAAATCTAGTCTAGTCTATAAATTCTGCAAGATGATTTTTTTTTTCAGTTTAAATAATAAAGAATAATACTTTGTCAAATATCAAATTCATTATGACAAATATATAAATTTTGTTCATCATGCAGTCCAATAGAGCTTGAGTTTGATGGTACACATGAAGCAATACTCAGCTTACTTTCCATTCTAACAGGTCTCTTTGGAGGAACCAAAAGTGAAAGCTACATCTTTGGCATAAGTGAAATTGAAGGTAACAGACTAACGGCAGGACTGTCAACAATTACATTTTCTCAGAAGCTTTACCTTGGGTATAGCATAAATAGAAATGTTGACAATAACATTTCTAGGTATCAAAAAGTTTCAGTATGTGTCAACTGGAAATAACAATAAAAATAAATGATTTTAACAATATTACAATAAAGTAAAATGTAAGTTAATTAATGCATCATTATTAATAAAATACATAAAATACATAGTTCTAAGCTAATATTTTAACGGTTAAACAGTTTATGCCTAGCAATATTCTGTGAATAAGTATTTAAAATGTGTTACACAAAGTAAAATCTTACATTTTTGCAGTCTAGAAAGGTTTATCAAAGACTAAATACTAAGGATTATATATTTATTGCCCCATTAGTGCCACACAACTGCTACAATGGTGAAATAACCTAATTTATTCCCTCTGAAAGAGTAGTTTCATTTTGCATTCATCCACGCTTTCTACAGAAATGGGAGTGTCATCAACAGGATTTGTGTTTTTTTTTTTTATCTCGGTACAGAAACTTAAGTTGAAATGTGTTCGCATATTCAATTTATTAAGAGAAAATAATAAATAAGAACAGCTGACTACTGGCAACACCACTGACTATCAGTAACAGAGTTGACTATCCATTAAAAAAAACAGTGGGTATCTGTTGTTTAAATAACATTTTAAGATAATCTAGTCTAACACATTATTATTTTCAGGATGTTTGCGGAGGGAACCATTTACCATGAACTGCTTGGACGAAGGTATTATATCTGAGTGAAACCACCACCAACAACAACAACATGAAACAATAAAATCAGTTATACACATAGCCTTATACACATTGTCATTCAAGGTTTAAACACCAGATTGTAAACTACTACAAACATTTCAACATTACAAAAATTTAAATAACCCTTTAAAAGTTTTTAATTATTTTGAGTAACACAACTAAATCAAAAGTTTGTTTTATCTTTTTTTTTTTTTTTTTAGCTTGTGTACTGCAGAAGTGCCTCAAACTGGGATATGACCTCCTTTTTGAAAACTCCAGTAAGTTTGAATTTCACAACTATGTTAGCCTTGCAATTAATGGTAAATAACTAACAGTTTCTAATTTTCTTAAATAAAATTTGCAGGAAACTGGCAAACGATGCAGTGAATAGGGTTACTATGTGACTGGAATAAACAGGCAATAGCAGTGTAGTGAACATGCTAGTGTCAAATTTGTGTTTGTATTTAAATCCTACTTCCTGTTTAAAGTCATGTTTGTCATATGGGAATTTCTCATTAATCTGACTTGACTGTGTTCACACATTGCTTTTGGCTTATAAAGGAGAAATCTATTGTTACTGTGGTCATTGCGAAACTGTCAGAGAGTCTACTACCAACCTCCCACTAACTAATCCTTATAGAAAATGAATTGGTAGTATTTTATGAACTTAAATGTTAAATAAAATAACAATTTTATTTAAATTAATTTAAAAAATTAAATATAGGCTCCAGGCCCCCCGCGACCCTGATCACAGGATAAAGCGGTATAGAAAATGAATGAATGAATGAAAAAAATTAAATTAAAAAAATTTAAAAAATTAATTATATTATATATTTTAATATATTTTATATAAAAACTAATTTTTATTATTGATGAATTAAAGAATGAAACACTCAGCTCAAAACCTTTCAGTGTCATTTTGATTCGAATCTACATGCCGCTGCAGATATATATATAATTTATTGCTCTTCTCTTTTATATTTTAGGTTATAGTCTTAAGAGGAATCATGAGGTTTCTCGTAAGTTTAAGAGTATTTAAGAAAAAAAAATTTTTATACAGTCATCAATATTATTAGAGTCTGAGTAATCACTGTCTCTCTAATTTTTTGGTTAGGTACTGCCCACTGTGCAATTGACAAGTGTGTTAAAAGTGTGATGGAAGGAAATTACAACAGTGAAGGGTTGTTTTCTGGTAAGCCATTTAATATATTTATGAGTACAATGATATTTTCAGTATACAGTACACCTTCAAATGGTTTAAATTGCTCGTTCTATCTATCTATCTATCTATCTATCTATCTATCTATCTATCTATCTATCTATCTTGCTATTGTACTACGAGTGCTGTTCAAGTCAAAGCAGGACTTTTGATTGTACGAAATAAGAGAACACAGTAAACACTCCCTTTATTTCTCTATATAATCTCCTGCTACACTAATGCACTCATCCCAGTGTTTCACTAGTGCCTGAATACAATCAAGGTAGAAAGTTTTCTCAGCCATGATCGCACTGCATGTATCGTGTCTGAACCCCTGGCCTCCCAGGAACTCCTTTAATCAGGATTTTACGGTGGATGTGGGAATGAGGCAATAACTCCCAGCCAAGTTCCTGTAATGTGCAAGTGGTGTTGGGAAATAATAGTGTGTACAGTTCCCACACACAGATGCGTCTCTTTCTCAAGTACAGTAATCCATCAATTTTCAAAAAACATTGCTTTCCACTTGCTGAACGCTCATTGGCATTACTGCAGTGGGCTCCGAGCCACCTCAGCCAGGATCATCATTCACAGACTTACACGTTTGCTCCATTCACTCTGGTTAAGAGTCTCATTACTGTACTGTGCTTGACGTCTCCTGTAAATGTTAATCAGCTTTACACCTCACCATCCCAGTTTGACCTGGACGACCCTCGTATTATAGGCAGTGGAAAGAGTCACATTTATTCATATATTTTCATATATAAATATAGTCATGTTTATTCATACATTTTTTGTGAAGTCTGTCACAATTTTCCAGTTTAGGTAAAATATGTGTGTGTTGTATTTGTTCTGTAGGATGGACAGAGCCTGTTTTGGATTGCCTGCATTCAATAAGCCATTGTGTGAAAAATAATCCCAGAGATGAGCTGTAACATGGAAGATCACAGATGATGATGATATTGCTGCTGCTGATGGTGTTGGTGGTGGTGTTGGTAGTGTTGGTGGTGGTGGTGCATATATGAGTTAAAAAAATTTTTTTTTTTTTTTTTTTAGATTTTTAGTTTTTTTTTCATATACAATATATATCATGTCTGTATTCCTCCTGTTCTGTATTCCAGTGCTGTATTTAACACAGCTTATTGTTCTTCCTCTCACAAATGGCTGTTGAGCAACAGTTTTGCAAACACATGGTCATTAAATCCTTTATATAGACAATGTAAAAACCACAGTCACATTGAAAACTGAAAAGAAATATCAGAAATGTCAACATTTCCTTCAGATATTTTTGAAAAAATATTAATCAAAGTCTCCAACTGCCTAAAAGTACATTCTCAGCATTGAATTTAGCATTAACGTACATTCTGTGGGCTCTGTTACAATCAGAATTATCAGAAGATTTTGTGCAGGTGTTTGTGCAAAGAGCATAAATGCTATGTTACGTTTTCCGAAACCTGGATTTTATCTCAGGGTGTTCCTCAAGTCAACTCTTTTGAGTCTTTTTTTTAATATTAACATTGAGACATAAAATTCGAATATGTGGAAGTACTCCATAGAAATGCACAGTTCATATAATTTAAGTTTCTTGTAATAGGTCAAAATTAGACTAAGGTAAAAGTCAATTATAAGCCTGCTGAAAAGATAAAAGCTGACAAAAAGACAAAACTGCTAACCTCTCACAAGAGTAATATAAATTATCATCAACCAAACAAATTAGCACCACAATCACTAAACAAAAGAAATAAACATGTTAAAAATGTCTCAGGGTTGAATTTTCCTCTCAGTGTCATTTTGACAAGTTTGACAATTGTTTATTGTCTATTTATAGTTAATACATAATTATAAGAGTTAAGTATAAAACAAACCACTGAGAGATATCAGAGATTTTCCCACATCATGCTGTTCTCCATTTGAACACCAAGTGGCGTTCTTTTCTTTATAATCAGCACCATTTCTATTTGGATTAAATTTTCTATTTGTAGAAATTGTCTGCTTGTATGTTTGTATTTTATTATTTCTTCATAAAACCATTCTTAAATGTTGATCATATCCAGGTTTTTAAAAATTCTAACCTGTCTAAAACTGTAAGTGCATGTAAACAATACAAATAAAAAAGCCTTTGATCTGGAGCTTGTGATCAGTTTATTGTATGGAGGTTATATACTGTACAACACTGGCATTAACCATCAACAGCATCAATTACAGAAAGTGCAGGAGGCTTCATAATCTTACAGATGCTGTTGCAGTTATAATGACAGATCTATCTATCTTTATTTATTTGTATATGTACAGGACAGGGTTCTTACCCAGGCTAGAACCCTGGAGTTGTACCGTATGTAAGAAATCTAGTACGTTTTCACATTGATTGTCCACTAGGGGGCAGCAAAGCGCTCTCATTCAGGCTCAGAGTAAAGAAGAACCCTAGGAATAGATGTAGTTTTTTTTTTCGTATGATCATTTCGTATGATTTCATTATTTATTTCTTAATCTATTTATTATATAAATTCAGACGTTTGACATAATTTTATTTAATTACATGAGACCACAATGTAGCCTTAAAATGATTTAAATGTTTGTGTGTCCACAAATATATGTTAAATGTTAAAGCGTTCATTTTTTTTGTTGTTGTTGGAAATTATGACATTTTTATGAAACATTGGGTGTTAATATGGATTTTTAAAAATGTGTTTTGTAAAATGAATAAATATTAAGCCTATTTATAACGTTTCCAATCAGAAAAGATTAAAGGTAAAATTGTTTAAATATATTCCCCCCTCTTTAATCTTTCAACTAGGAATGTGTACATCTACTGTATATACCTGGTGCAGAACTGACTTGGAACTGCTTTCAGATTACAGCTTTCTAGGTAAAGTTTTCAAGATATACTGTATAGGATATTTAAGGTATATAAGGTGGTGTGCACAGGGAGGAAATGTGCAAACTGCGCACGCGCGCTTGGTCTTAAATATTAGAGAGTGTCATAATGAGTGTATTAGTGGTGTACTAATTTGCCATAATGGGCTTGGTGTGGTGTTTATTAAGGGCCATGCGGTTTGGATTGTGGCCAAACTTCACCCAAACTGAGCAACTTTCCCAAGTGAACCATGTCACACATCTCAGGCTGACATTACAGGAAGTATTTCCGCACGTTACTCTTAAAGGTGGAATTACCTACTAGCCCATTTCGACACTACTATTTAATCCGCAGCCGCTTTAGACCCACATTCCGAGCTCAAAATACGATCACGCTTTAGGCGATGACTATACATGTTAAACAGAGGCGGATTTTTAGAACAGGACCTGGTTCATGGACATTATCATCCGTCGCATCATTAAAAAAAAAAAAAAAAAACCCTGCTGTCAGTCTGCATGTGTGAGGAATAAAGCTGAGAGTGTAATAGAAATGGATACAGGTATAAATGTATAAAAGTGTATTTTGTTAAATATGTTGCATCACTGATGTTAATTAATACTGAGGAACTTTTTAAAAAGAGATACAAATAAAAGTAATATTACGCAAGATGAAACCGGCTATAGGATCTGGATTTCAGTCTCTTTTTAAAGATAAATTTACACCAGAGAGAAAATATAATAACACAGCGATTTTTAGGGAGCGTGTGTGTGTGTGTGTGTGTTAAAAGAAAAATCACTAAAATAATGTCGCGTTGGTAGCTTGAACGAATAATAATAATAATAATACCAATACTACTACTACTACTAATAATAATAATAAATCAACATAAATATTTAATAATTACATTTGTTCTTAACAGCGTATAATAATAATAATAATAATAATAATAATAATTGTCGGGTTCATTCCTTAATACCTATCAGACAAGCATTCGATATTTCTTGCTTCTTCTTCTCGCAAATCTATGAAGTATCATATCATTTAGGATCTAATCGAGGTGAAATCCCTGCTCTGAAAACCCACGGGATCGTTTTAAGTCTCGTGTGATAAATATTTCATATTTAATCCACCATCGACTCCTTTATCTAGACACATATTTTCAAAATGGCGCATTATAATTTATTACAACATGTTTCCCCTAAAAAGTTCGAGGTTGGTTTTGTCTAACCAAAGAGCAAAAACAACAAACCAAACCAAAAAAATCGAGTCAAGGTTGTGGATCAATTATTATTTTAAGATTATTATTATTATTATTATTATTATTATTAAATGGTAAATTATAGAGTTATTGTTTACACTGATTACTCATATTGCAACATACTGTTTCAAAGTAGTATAAGGATAACTATTATAATTATTTTATTATTATTATTTGGCTAAAAATGAAAGATGTATGACTTATCCTAACTTATTATACTGTAATTTTATAAAGCAGCAGTGTCAGTTCGTATGTGTGTGTGTGTGTGTGTTTAACTGAAATAACTGCACTTGAACTCATTAGATGTATTATCCTCTCAGACTTCAGCATTTCTGACCCCTGTTTAACCTCCATGTTTGCTGTAATCGATTAGAGTTTACAAGCTTCTGGATTTGGGAAACATCATGATTTATTCGGGCTGGAAATCTTTTTTTTTTTTTCCTTTTCCTTCTCCATGCATGGTGTCACTCCACACACCTCACAGTAGTGTTCAGGTGTTCGGCGCTGGCGGACGACTCCCACACCTCCGATACGCAAATAAGCTTTCCTTTTAAGGCCAGAGTCACGCCCCCCTTCTGGCGAGGGCCCCGCCCAGCCCCGGTGAGAAGGTGCGCTGCGTGTCTGCGGGGACGCGCGAGCCGTAAAGAGACGGATGGAGGGGAGGAGAGGAGAGGAGAGGAAGGAGGGAGAAGAGGGAGTGAGATTTCTTACCCAATCCGCCTTTTCCCGGGGGAGCGCACGAAGCCTTCCTTCCCCGCTCCATCCCTCCCTCTTGTTCTGTCGCTAATCACTGCATTTTTACTTCCCTCTTCTTTTTTGAAGCACGCGCGTTCCGTTTTCATCCCGCTTTTTCATCCAGGCGCGCGCGTTTGCTTGCTCTTTCTTTCTTTCCTCGTTCTTCTGAGCAACTTCCCGACCAGACGCTCGCCTTGATCCGGTGCTTTTCTCCTTTGAGATGCTTGGCGAGCTCTCTCCTCCCTCTTTTAACTAAACACACACACTTGCACGCACGCACACACTCAGAGACACACACGCGCACGCACACACCGGCTTCATCTTGAACTTGCGAGGTTTATTATTGGGAATCTAAAATAAGAAAGAGAGGAGCAACCCGGTGGGATACGGAGCGCTCGCCGCGCATTCATCAAGGACCCCTTTGGAGAGGATAAGGACCCTTGTTGACACTTTTTTTTGGTCGCTTATCTCTTTTTGCCTCCTCCCTTTGAGTTGTTGTTGTTTTTTTATTACTAACTAATCCGGAGGATTTCTTTCCCCCTTTTTTCTTTTCTTCATCTTTTTGTAAAAAAAATTATTCCGCTCGAATAGCCGGTTTCGAGGGCCGTTTTCATGTTTTCCATCCAGGACGGTCTCCCGCGGGGAGCGCTCACCATGAAGGAGGAACCGCTCGCCAGCGGCATGACTCCGGTGCGCTCATGGATGCAGAGCGCCGGGATACTGGACGCCAACACGGCCGCGCAAAGGTGAGACATCATCAGTGTATGTGTGTCAGTGTGTGTGGGTGAACATGCACCATGCATTGTGTGTGTGTGTGTGTGTGTGTTTGGGTGAACATGCATCATGCACCATGCGTATCCGTTTAAAGACGCGCAAAGCGAACCGCTGGAGTTGTAAAGCTGTGGCGCGTAAACATATAGTGCGTAAACTGCAGCTGTGCATCCCAAACTTTCTCCTCGAGGATAAAAGTAGAGTCATTGCACACACGCAGAAGCTTATTTAAACTTACTGGGTCATAAAGAAGTGCTTAAAAATGACTGCAGACGTTCCTTCATCCACTGTATACAGTTGGCCCTGTGGCGCGTTTTTTGTTCAGTGTACACGCAGGATTATTAAACACGGCTGGAGGTTTGAGTGTGTTGGAGCAGTCGGGTCTAAGAGTTCAACATGTCATGCATGTAGGGAATACTTTTTATTATTTTTTATTATTATTTTTTTTAGACATCTGCAGCTACAGTGTTCTTGCGTTGTAAAAATCACAGCACCTGATGCGCCTGTTGAGAAATTACTTTAAAAATGCTGACTGAGCTGTAACGTAAAGTGCTTATCCAAGTCAAAGTCTGATAAATAAAATATCAGATAAAATAATAACAAAAAAGTTTGAAATAATAATACATTTTATATAACATTTAATTATTATTTTTTTTAAATGTTGATCTGTTTTTTGGTGCTTGCTAAAACAAAACAAAACATCCAGTTACTTCATTTGCGCATGCATTCTAGTGCAGACACACACTCACACAAATATACATCCACTTAACCACAATGTCAGCAAAATTATTCCATATATACATAACAAAAATAAAAGAGCGCACGGATTATAGAGCCGAGCCCGAATCCGACAGCGGCAGCTTTTCCGATTAATTAATTGTAGATTCATTAGGCCTGTTTTTGCACACGTGCCGAGACATTTCCTATAAACCTTAAAGACATCGCGCATTATCACCTTGTCATTGTTTAATTATCGCAACTGATTAAATTGTCTCTGATTTCAGATAAACTCTCTGTGCGCATCAGGTGGAACCGGACACACTTACACAACTTATAAAATGCTGATAAAAAGTTTGAGACGATATTTTTTACCTAAAAAAACAATTCACAAAAAGTCAACTTAGCAAAGAATTAAACAAAAATATGTGTTCAGGTCAGGTCAGGCATTATTATTATTATTATTGTTTTTATTATTATTATTATTATTATTATTATTATTATTATTATTATTATCACGTACATGTTTGGTTAATAATGGATGCGTAAAATTACAATTGTAACTAAAAATGCTATAAAAATACTCGAGTTGAATATTTAAAGCTGTTTTGTACATTAAATATAGAGGTATTAAGATAATGTTATAATATGAAAATGCAATAACAACACAATTAAACAAAAACACAATTAAATACAAATTTCAGTAAATTAACTATTCCAAGTGAGTCTTTATATTTATAATCTAAAACAAACCAGCTTCTGAGACACCTGCTTTGTTGATCGACTTATGATTTCTTGCACAAATGCATTACGTGCTATATCTTTATATATATCTATTTTATGTTCATTTACAAGTGAGTTTTAAAAGTCTGTTTTATTATATGAACTTATTAATTGGATATCATAATAAATATCTGCAGGCAGGAGATTACATATTTTATTTAAGAGTTCAGGAGGACAAAAATTGAGCAAGATTATTTAGTGCTAAATTAAGCTTTTATAATTAAATAACCTTTTATTATGGCTTATTAGGTCATATTTAGATGTTGCTCATGAAAGATTACTAAATGTGGATATTTTATAGTAATAATAATAATAATAATAAGTAAAGTGAAAAGTAGACTATGATATAAGATGATTATAAATTAATAGATGGTGACAAGAGCTCTTACAGGCTTTAATTTATTTTTAATTAGAAATGAATGAATGACTGAGCGACGCTTTGTGCTCGGTGCTCTCGAGACTGACGCGTGTGAGGTACAGGTGTGGTTTTGCACTCTGAGGTGCTGATGAGTTGGTTGGAGAGGAAGTGCAGATTAGCGAGTGAGTCCTAATTCACAGGAAAGAACTGACATGCTAAAAGATTTATTTGTGGTGTTTTGGTTGCAGTGTAGCTTATGAGCAAGTTCATATATATGAGCAAGTATATACTATATATATTGTGTGTGTGTGTGTATGTATGTTGACACACTGTGTTCAACGTGTGAGGGCGGTTTACTCAGGAATCTGATGCAAACTGGATTAGTCTTGATGGAAGGCAAGGTGGAGACAGACAGAGCAATTTCAATAGACTGTCTCGCCCCCCCCCCCCAGCACACACACCAAGTATCTCCCTCTCTCTCTGGCTTTCTCTCCTTCTCTCTCTACCTTTCTCACTCTGTTTTTCAGCCTGCGGGGTGAGCACACAGCTGGGGAACAGATTTCACTCTTTCACTTGACCCTTCCCTGGTCCCCTACCCCACACTGTAAAACCTGGCAAAGTGAATTATGTCGCCTCTGTTCCGTCTACAAGGAGGAGGAGGTGGAGGTGGTGGAGGGGAGGAAGGCTTTGGACCTAATGAAGTCCAGACCCTGGGGTTTAGAGCAGGGACAAGACAGTGAGACAGAAAGAATCAGGGATTGTGATTCAGGACAAATCCGAGTTTTTGACCTCTTATGAAAAATGTACAGAAACATGGCTGTGGTATGTGAGACAGGAACGTAGGACAGAAAGCGCGTACGTAGAGTCAAGCTTAACTCAAAGAGATGTCCGCCTTTTACGCGCTAGTCACCCGAAATGAATTGCTTAACATAACACGATATGAACAAAGTGAAACAAATGCGCATTGTTACATAATTGGATATAAAATTGCCAATTAAAGACATTTCTCTTAGACAATTTGAATTCCATTAAAGGAGGAATTATTAAATTTGACACCCTGTTTTACACCACAACAGATGACTTATAAAAAACATCCAAAATGTTTATGTCGTCGTCTTGTTGTACTTGCATTTGCAGCTGGACCTACACTACAGTAAGCAACATGTCCATTAGTATCGAATAGCAAGTTAAGAGAGCGGACGTCTGCTTATTACATGCTTCATTAGTCTGCATAAATGAAAAGCATTTGTAGAACACTAGCAAAACACACACACACACACACACACACACACAGTACTTGACTTTGCTCCTTTTTGTCAAAAAAAACCCTGATGTCTGTGGTGTAGCTCCGTGTTTCTTAAACCTTTGCATCCAAGTCCTTGTTTAACTGTAATATCAATTTCACAAATGCCTGCTGAGTAAGAATTTAATAATTAAGTATTTGGCGATTATTCATTATAAACATTTTTTCAAATACATCTTTTTGGTTCATGAACTTTCCACTGACGAAACACTTGTGTTTTGTGCTTGGACCCCCTTTGGTAATGCAGAATGGGATTTCCACCCAAAAAAACAAACAAACAAATAAATGAATAAATAAAAAATTGCTAACACCTAGCCCATGATTCATGGAGCCCAGGGATTCCCCTAATTTAAAAACGATTTGTGCACCAGAGTGTATTAAAAAACTACTCAGCAAATTTAAAAACTCTGGTTAATAATATAATTGTTTATAAGCTGCAATGATTCCATCATAGAAAAGTTATTAAGCTTAAGCTAACTGATGTTATCAGTACACACACATACACACACTAAGGTATACCGCCTTGACGCTGTAAACTAAACCGTCGTCTGTAGATGTAAACATACCAATATATATCAAACAAACAAAAAAAGTGTTTTTTCAGTAACAAGTTTGCTAGCAAGACTTTCCACATAAAACGGTCTTTTTAAACGTTGTATTTGTGAAAGTTGTGTGTGTATATTTTATAATGTCTAGCATTAGGAAAATTGGCCAGCGGATTTTTGTTGCAAACATCAACTACGTCTAGCCTGTTTGATTAGCTGAAGCAAATAGAAAGACATTTTAAAAAGAAGTTCCTAAGGTAAAAAACAACATAATCCATTCTTATAAAGTGTCTTATAGATTGGTAGACTTCCAAAGAGAAAAGAATCACGCTAATAAATTTTAATTTTAAATTTCATAAAATGTTTCATTTATGAAACATTTCGGACTATTTTTTTTTTCTTCACGCTAATAAGTTAGACAGTAACTGATTAAACTGATAGACTTTTTTTCATACCTCAAAACCAAGATGCTTTCTTAACCTAAGGAACTCATACAATGTTTTAAAATGCTAATGATCAATAAAGAAATGTGCCAAGCTAGCATCTGTCTGACCTTGTCACAGTGCTAATATGTAGCTACGATTAGCTGATATTAAGTAGATTTCTTGCAAACTAGCTAACTGGAGCAATGATTTTTTTTTTTAGCAAAAGGTTTTAAATTAACCCTGCCACATGGCAAAAAAAAAAAAAAAAAGAAAGAAAATACAAAATAATAAATAAATAAAATCAGGTTAAAGCAGTTCGGGCTGAAAACTAGCCAGTACATATTTCAGCTGAACCTGCATAAATGTCAGACTGATTATTACACGCTTCATTAAGAAGGCTTTTACTTAATGTACAACATTTGTAACACAAATGATCAGTAAATGTTAAAAAAGCACACGTGCGGTCAAGTTTTTCATTGGAGGAACAAGTGTTTTCCCTCCAGCTGCCTCCATAATGACTCCAATGGAAACATACAGGTGACCGACTAATAGCTTCAGCTGTAGCCCCTTAATGACTTTTGGTATGTTTGTGTTTGTTTGTGTGGGTGTGTAAGAGTATGAAGGAGGTTCTATGCAGATTTGATCTGTGTGTGTGTATGTGTGTGTGGCAGGTGCAGCTACACAAAAACAGTTTAGCTAATATGAGCTGCCTTTGCTAACATACTAGCTAGCATAATATTAATATTAATGTTATTGTTTGTCTGCTAGCGAACATGATAATATTACACTTAGCTAGTTAACTAGCAAAGTGACCACTGGCTTCAGTTCCAGAGTATCCTATTGTTATTTAGCCTGGCTAGTCATGTGAAGCACACATTAGCATAATGCATGCTGGCTTACTAGAAATGGGGCCCCCGATTTTAATGAACAATAATAATTACACTAATGATCAGCTAGCTTACTCGCCTGGTTATAAATACAGAATCTAACACCTAGTATAATGTTAGCTTTCATTTTAGCAATCTTGGCTAGCAGTTTTAATGTGGCTCTGACTTCGGATTTTAATTACACAACACAACACGATAATTAGCCTGTTGGTTAGTGTGTTAGCTTCCAGTCTTATTACACTATAAACACACTTTCCATGGCACACACGCTCACACAAACGCACTTAACCTTCATTTGGATTTTATTGCGCTCTCAGTCAGAGGGCCGGCTCTGACAGCGTGTGTGTGGAAGAATGAACACGACACACGCGGCGTGAAAACTTGTCGCACATATTGTTGAGCATGATATCGTTAAACCCTCACGGGTAAAAACTGAAGTCCTCACGCCGTCACGTTTTCAATTAGCGTGCGAAACACTTTCGTGTAATTTAGCAGAGCAGCTCCGGGCCGGAACGCAGCTCACGCTCGTCTCGCCGCAATTACCACCAAATTAGCCGTTAGCCGGGAGCGCTCACACCGCTAACACACTGCCGTGGATATGGAACTGGGGTATTACGTTTCCCGACATGTCCAATGTTGCTGTCAGCTGGTTGAGAGTGTGTGTGTGTGTGTGTGTGTGTGTGTGTGTGTTTGAACATTTTATGTATCATATTCCTTGTTGTTCTATACATTTGTACAGAACTGAACTTATGATACAGTGCCAGTTAGATTTGCTCAGTGTGTGTGTGTGTGTGTATGCTGAATGCTCTTCACATTTGTATTTCCAGGATGATGCAGAAACAAAATATACTGAAGAAAGTTTTTATTTTAAAATAATATTTAAATTATTTATTAAAAATTATATATTTATTTAAACACATCTTAAACAAAAAAATCTGTTATTTATTCAAAGCACTTTCACATATTTAATATGTTATATATTTAAAATACTTTCTGTGAAATTTTCTTTTTTGATGTTTTGTTTTATTTATTTATTAATTTATTGAATTATAACAATTTATAATTATATTTACACTTTTACAACCTAAAGCTTGTACTGTACATTTCACCAAAATCTAGACAGACAGGGTGTGTCACTTTGAAGCGCCTCATCCCACATTTTGTCTTACTTTTAGGAAATAAAAATATTTTTTTTTTCATATTTTTAATCATAAAATGTAAAATGTGGATGTTTATCCACATCTGGATGGATGGTTATCCATCTTTATCTTCGTCATTATTATAGAGACGTACCATTTTTTTCTCTTTGGAGCCCAGTACCAAAAGGGTGAATAAATATAATAATAAAATAACAAAGTATAAAGTATAAATAGAATTGAAAAAATATACATTCTGATCTCTTTATGTGTCGTCGTCCTCCTCTCAAAAAAAATAATGAAAAAAAAGTAAATTAAAATTAAACCAATTATTTTGATTTTACACCGTGAACGTTCTCTAATTGGATTTGATATGAGGGACTAAACCCCGCCCCCCAGACTCACCTTAACCAATCAGAACTCTATACAATATCACCCTGTATCTCAGTATGGCATTGAATCCCTGGCTTCTGTTAATGGATCATTTCAGAAGACTGACGTGATTTATCCACAGAATGAAAGAGAAGTCAGGCTCCACTGTGCATTAAAACAAAGAGGAAAGAGAAGAAAAGAGGAGTGAGGGAAAAAAACAAGAAAAAAACAAGAAAAAAACAAACAAACAAAAAAAAAACGCCCGGAGAAAGAGAGCAAGACCGGGGCAGATTAACGATTATTGTTCATATCAGTGCCATGGCTCTGTGCCAAAAAAGATCATTTCTATTCTTGCATCATGTTTGTGTAAACAGAGGGCATGAGTATAGAGAGAAGAGAGAAAGTGGAAGGGAAAAGAGACAGAAGGAGAGAGAGAGAGAGAGAGAGTGGGAGAGAGGGAGAGTGAGAGAGGAATTGAGAAAGAGAGTCTCTCTCTCTCTCTCTCACACACACACACACACACACGCACACGCACACACAGTTACCAGTCCAGTCCAGTTACCAGTCTTTCTTTTGTTTCTTAATGCATTTTTTCTCTATCTATCTATCTATCTATCTATCTATCTATCTATCTATCTATCTATCTATCTATCTATGTTTTTACTTTCTTTCTTTCTTTCTTTTAATCATGGACAAAAACACATTGATGCAGTTGTAAATATATGTGAGTTACCGTGTGAGTGAGCGAGTGTCTGTGTGTGACTAAGTGTATGAGCAAGAGTGTGTGTGTGTGTGTGTTTGTGTGTGTGTATCCCCTGTCACTCTGCTGCTCAAGTGGATGTAGCAGCAATTACTATAATTAAAATAATAACCTTAATGAGCTTTCCATGTCGATGGGTGCACATAAAGATCAAAGTGTGTGTGTGTTGAATGTTAGTTCTGTTGGAAGTGAAGAGAGACCAAAGTGGATTAATGTTACATGTCAAATGTTGGCTTCTACTTTAGGACACACACTCAGTTCTTCTGTCAGACAGGGTTCCCCCTCGAACCCCTTATTAGGAAGCTTGATTATTCAACAACCTCTTTCAGTCTGTCTGTAACATCTATCTATCTATCTATCTATCTATCTATCTATCTATCTATCTATCTATCTATCTATCTATCTATCTATCTATCTGTCTTTATATCTATTTATCTATCTATTTTCTTTCACAATTATTTTTATTCTCTACTTTCTCTGTCTCTTCCTCTGTCTCTGAGTACACACTGAGTGATTGATAGGATTGATCCGGTGCAATAGGTGTGAGGCCATGAACCCCCCCCAGCCTCCACCCACCTTAAACCCCCCTGCGGTGTCTGAATCGATGATTACGCGAGCACATGCGACCTGATCGGGGCGTCCTATTGGTTGAACCATGGAGAGTGGAGTTTGATTGACTGATTGGGGAAAGAGTAGCGTAGAGGCTGCCAAAATGTCCAGCAGCATGCGGTGCCTTTGGGGTGTGGAGACAGCACAAACACACACACACACACACACATGCACACACGCACACACACACACGGCCAGATGTGATACAAGCCAAGTAGAAAAAGACTGAATATATCCGATGTCCATCCTTGTTGTAGGTGAATGATGAAAGATAAAACTCTTCTCTTCTCTTCTCTTCTCTTCTCTTCTCTACAGCGGTGTCGGTTTGGCCCGAGCTCACTACGAGAAGCAGCCTCCGTCCAACCTGCGCAAATCCAACTTCTTCCACTTCGTCTTGGCGCTGTACGATCGTCAGGGACAGCCGGTGGAAATCGAGAGGACGTCCTATGTTGACTTTGTGGAGAAAGACAAAGTGAGTGATCCTTTAGGACAACCATGATGTAGTAAATAAAGCACATAAATAAATGAATAAATAAATAAATAACTAAATAAATAAATAAATAAATGTTCATTAGGTTTGTTACACTTCTGTTAACATTACACAGTTAATTACATGCTTATTACTGTGTAATAACACAACTTGGGCGCATTTTCACCTTATTTCATAGTAATAATTTTTATTAAGAGGGAATATTAATTGAATGAAAAGAAACAAATGTATAAATGTGATTTCATCAGCTGTTTTTATTTTTTTTATTATTAATTTATGCCTGTGTTAGATGTTGAAATACCTATGTGTGCCTGTAGGGGGCAGTGAAGAGGCCAGACTCATCAGCTCACATATGCAGAAAAAAACAAAGCAAATAGTTATGTCTTATTACATTAATCTAAAGCATTGCTTTATTACTTTTATTAATTTATCTCTAAGCTTTAAAAACAATCAAGTGTGTGTATGTGTGTGTGTGTGTGTGTGTGTGTGTGCGTGTGCGTGGGTGTGCACAAAATCTCCGCCTTCCGTTAGCGACCGACTGATTAACTGTCGCCTCCTCGTCTCTGGTCCTGCCA
>JAQMYI010000008.1:24620380-24633902 GCA_030014275.1 Clariallabes melas
GGTCAGCCATATACACGCAGTCGTTCAGATGGTTCAATCTGCTTAGCTTTAGGGCTCTCTCTCTCTCTCAAACACACACACACACACACACACACACACACACAGACCTCCGCTCCTGTTCAATCTGGGACTCTGCCAAGACATCACCACAAATCTTGGCAAAGAAAGAGAGAGACATGGAGAGAGAGATAGAGAGGAAGCGGCACGATGTCATTTGACATTAGCATAGATTTGGTTTCACATCTATCAGCAAGTGAGTCTTATCTGGGCCGATGTAAAGACTGCCATCTAGGGCTCCGGTGTTAGGTGTTATGTGTAATAGTTTTATGCCTCTACCAGGTGGTTATTTATGCCAAGTCATAACGTGATCACTGACGATTCCCACAAATCATGTGACCTGTCAGTAAAGGAGAGGGAAGATTTGCACAAGTGGCCAATGTTGCACTTTCAGACAATTAGAAGTCTTTCTTACCCAAAGATACAGCTAGTTACTTACTGACTCCCAAACCCACATCTGAAAATCTGGATCTCCACGTGATATGGCGAGACATTAAGCAGCGGTCCAGACCTGGTGCTTATTGAGATTCAGAGGGAGAACGCATGTTAGCATCACAGCTAACACAGTGTAGCAGTGCTCTAGAACTGTAGTGTGTGTGTGTTTGTGTTCATGAGTCTCTCTTCGACTTTTCATCTTTTTGCCGGTTTTCTTCTTCCTTTGTTTCAGGAATATAACGGTGAGAAGACCAACAATGGCATCCACTACAGGTTACAGCTTCTCTACAGTAACGGTAAGAAACCACCACATTCATCAGTCAAAGGGAGGACAACAACAACATCAACAAAACAACACAACAACAATACACAACAACATAACACACAACAACACAATAGAAGACCATCTTTTATACTGTAATACATTGAAGTCTATTTGCATGTTAACTTCACATTTCCTTATTTTTTCTTTTTCTTTCTTTCTTTCTTTCTTTCTTTCTTTCTTTCTTTCTTTCGGTGTTTGGAGTCTCTTTCTTTACTTCCTACTTTCTTTTTTGGTTGGTTATAATTTTTCTTACTTTCTTTTTTGTTCTTATGGGGTTATAGTTTTTTTTTTCTTTTTTCCTTTCTTTCTTTCTTTCTTTCTTTTTATTGGTTTTTATTGGTTTTTGGGGGATTATAGTTTCTTTCCTTCTTTTATTCTTTCTGTTTTTCTCTCCTTTAGTTTTTTTTTGGGGGGGGCGGGGGTTAGAGACTTTCTTTCTTTTTTCCTTCTTTCATCTCTTTGTTCTTTAGGGTTATAGTCTTTCTTTCTTTTTTTCTTTTTTGGGTTATAGTTTACTTTACTTCTTACTTTTTCTTTCTTTTTTTTGGAGGGGGGGCGGTTATAGTTTTTCTTTCTTTTTTTGTTCTTATGGGGTTACAGTTTTTTTCTTTCTTTCTTTTTTTTCTTTCTTTCTTTTTATTGTTTTTTGGGGGTTATTGTTTCTTTCTTATTTTCTTTCCTTTAGTTTTTTGAGAGTTATAATCTTTCTTTCTTTTTTCCTTCTTTCACCTTCTTTGGGGTTCTAGCCTTTCTTTTTGCTTTTTGGGGTTATACTCTCTCTCTCTCTCTCTCTCTCTCTCCTTACACATACATCTCCTTATCTCAATTCTTCCAAATAATTCATATCACACTCATATCACTTTTTATCATTTTATTGAGAAATAAAATTTTGGAAATACCCGAAGTGTTAAAACAGTTCTCAGGAGTGAATTCAGACTTGCTTTTTGCATCCAGCTTCATGTCTTTGCACATCTGGAAGAGTCTTGAGGATCCCATCTGTTTATACTGGGATGATTTCATTTACATCTGTCTCCTTCCTCTGTTTCCGAGTACCTTCTTAACTTCAGAACGGGATTCGGGACGCCATTGCACAGTTTCTCTCCTAAACTTATTATTTTCATTTGTTGTTAAAATAGCTAAAGTAAATAATAAAAAGTATTCATTAATGTTAAAATGATTATCAGACACGCTGTGTGCGAATCGAAATAATGACATATAGCCGGTGTGAATGTCAAGTACACCACCCTGCTAAGAGATTAGTCTACGGGTCGCCTTCCCAGCATGCCTTTTTACCTCTCATCCACCTCCAGCCCTGCCCCATACACCTGCCTTTCTCACTTGAGTGATGGAGTGAGGAAAGAGTTTGTCCATAGATGTGAGCAGAGAGACGGCGAGGGGTCGGGGAAGCTCGCAGGTTTAAGACAAGAACGCAATAAATAATACATTTATTTGATTAACTGTGTGTGTGTGTGTGTGTGTATGTTGGGGGAGGTAACTGAACAGCTCAGGCAGCATGATGAGCAAAAACCTATTATTATTATTATTATTATTTAATTTTTTCTTTTTGCTTATGCACACTTTAAAGAAATTAATTTCCATTGTTGAGTCGACTCACTAAAGTGTTTAACCAGGATTTTGTGCGTTTGTAGAGAAAGAAACCGATTTGCTTGGTGCAGTAGAGTGCACTGTAAAGCTGAACATACCCCTACTTAACCTCTTAAACCTACCACTACGTGACCTCTTAACCCTCATAAAACAGGTACATCTTTTGTACCTTTAGTACAGATCTTTTACCTGGAAAGTCATGAAGATATAAATGTGTGGCCTATACGTTAATTATGATTATGCCGTTTAAATCTGGCATAGTTTTTGAAAACAAGATTACTTGTCTTACTAGTTACTTAGCATGGTGCACCTTTTTCATCCGTAATAGTGGTTGTAGTGTTATTACACCTTCTCAGCACCTCTTGTGCAAATTATTGTTTAACCGACAAAATTATTTCCAACAGGAATCAGGACAGAGCAGGACCTGTACGTACGGTTGATAGACTCCATGACTAAACAGGTGAGTAATCATATTCATCTAACTTATATGCAGAAAAAAAAAAAAAAACCAGATTCTTTCGGGTCGTACAAGTTTAGCAGCCTGCCGCTTGGTTACTATGACGCCCCTGATCAAGCGCCCACTCTTCAGATGAGCCGTGAGCGCAGAACACGCAATCAGTTTTCAGGCTTAACCATAACTCTTTATGAGTTTTGGCGCAAAGTCACTTAACGAGCAGTTCTTAGTCTCATCCTCTTGATTTCCAGGCAGCCCCGTTTCTCTTTTCCTACACTATAACTCACTTTTACAGCCTCCGAGCTCCCTGGAGTAGTTACACAAATGCGAAGAAGTCTTTATAAACTCAACACTTGAGACTCGATTGCACTCAATTCCTCTTCGCTCTCTAGTGAACCGGACCCTAATTTTAGTCCCACCCTCCTCATGTGCCATTGGCTCGGCGGGGGCTCGTTGTCATGGTGTGTCAGGCTACCTCGGATCAATACGGCAAGCAGGTCCTCGACAAAAGCGTCAGCCCCGGAGACCAATCAATAGGCCTTAATGTATCTGCAGAGGCGGCACACTGGAGACTATAATCCCCAGCACAACAAAAGAGATCTGCAGCCATGCACGGCTGTCAAATCCCCTCCCTTCTGCCTTCTGTAACACACACACATACACACACACACACACAATCTAGCAATCTATGAAAGCAAGAGGTGTAGATATTGATCGATTACAGTCCTGCTGTCTTGATTTGTCTTTTGTTATAAATGATAGATATGAAACAGGGATCCTGCGTTCAGCCGTAAACACACTCATCTCTGTTGATCTGAATGTAAAATGTTTGTTCCTAATCCGAGTTCCTAATACGAATAAGGCCACAAGGTCGATAATGCCAACATATAGTAATGGAAGCACTTCATGCCGATGATATCATGGACCACTTCGGCGCCAGAAACGTGAATCAAGTGTGATATACAAATATCGACCTGATCTCCCCTCTCCAAAATCCCCTCCCCTTTCTCGAACTGGGTGGATGTTAATAAAGAGGCAGAGGACCTACATGGACAGCGTCAAGAGACACACAGAGAGAGAGAGAGAGAGAGAGAGAGAGAGATCAATAATGTAAAAGTGGTCGTTATCCTGAAAGTATTGTCCCCTAAGGCATTGGGTCGACTGACCAAAGGCGAGAGAAATTGGGGATGTTGTAAGGTGGATTATGGGTGTGTCTGTGGCTGAGAGCGACTCTCTTGGCCGTTATGGTGCCCGCTAATAATCCGTCATACGCGCCAGGAACGTCAGCTCCGTGATGGATGCCTTGGAGAAAGTATCCGTTTGTGGACCTTCTGGATCTCTCCATATGCCCCTGTATTAATGACCAGAGTTACCTTTTAGCATATGTTACGTTTTACAGCATGCTGTGCACCACAAAAACATGACTAATGACCTACCCCAGTCTGGCACACTTACTCGTGTAGTTTAGATGATACTAAAAGGAATTTAAAGTTATTTCCCAAATCTGATTTCAAAGCTTCTGAATTTTGCACGAATGGAATTAAAAGATTTTTTCTTCTTTCACAGCCAATCATTTATGAAGGCCAAGACAAAAACCCAGAGATGTGCCGTGTCCTTCTTACCCACGAGATCATGTGCAGGTTGGTTCTGCTAAATTTTACTATTAAACTTTAAAAAAAACAATTTCATTGTTACCTAAAATTTTGCGTTATCAGCACAAAAGGAAACATTAACCAGACTTTATCAAGCACCTCATGGGATCGGTATTCAGCCCGATGTAAATTCGCTGGTCTCCGCTGTGCGCTTCTACAGGGCCTCCCTCATTACAGAGCACCTATCGGCTCTAATACCGTGTAATTATGAGCTCTGTCAGCTTGACGCCTGACCAGTAGGGGGCTTGTTCATGCCGAATACCCAGTGGGGGTCAAGGGGATGCATCTGTGGGTGAATTCCGCAGAACGTTAAGGGGCTCGGAAGTTTGGAACCTGGCTGAGTAGTGACCTAGGAATGAGGGTCGAGGGGATGAGGGCTGTGTAAATAATGCAATAAGGGGAAACGATGGGGGCACTCAGGAATCCTGGGATTCTAGGTATCCATTACTGTACAAATGCTCTGCGGGAAAGGAAGCAGAGTTCTAGTAGAGATATTCCTGATCAGAATTTGGCATGATTATGTCATCTAACACTCTATGTAGTGTGCTTATAGCTGTAGTCTTTAAAGCAGCAGTTAGAGATCAATTGATATATATATATATATATATATATATATATATATATATACAGTGTACATGTGTTACTGAATTAATACACGCTATAATGTACATTGGATAATAAATGGCCATGTAATGCACTCAGGCAGTGGATACGGAGGTGAGCGTAACCGTTGTGTCGGAAAAATTTCTTTCACGAAATATTCACTTAATATTAAATATTACCATGATACTGGATGTAGAAGCCATAATCGAGATTGAGATGTCGCTAATCTTCTCATCGCGCGTCTGTCTCCGCCTGCCTCGCTAAATTACCAAGCGTAAATCTCACTACTGTCTCTCTTTTTAAAATGGATTTCTCAGCTTAGCAGCCAAAATAACCTGTTATTATGAACCCCGAAGCGACGGCGCTGAAATTCTCTGCGGCGTGTGCGTGTGTGTGTGTGTGTGTGTGTGTGTGCGTGTTTTTTCTTTCTCCTGACGGAACCTGCTTCTCTCCTCCAAGATGATTTTGATACAGGATCCATTTCCATAATGACAGCTCACTTTGAGGCGGTCATTACGTGATTGAGTGTGATTATTAGCAGCCATCCCCTGATGAATGGTGTGTTTCCATTCGCTAATGAGAGGGAGATGAGACATGCTTCCCCTGCCTCTCTCTCTCCTTCTCTTTCTCACTCTCTCACTCTGTCTCTCTCTCTCCTGGGTGCTAGCACTCTTTATCAGGTCCCCAGTGAAACGTGCTTCACCTACAATCTACACAGTACAAAAATATGGCTAAAACCAGTCATACCAGTATACCAGTTTTCTGTAAAAACATTCACCTGCCACCTTTTGATATGAACTTTTATTTAGTCGTGTCCTTCTTGGAAATGAGTGGGTGCAACGCAATTAAGCCCAGAGATCAATTTTGACTGATTAATTAGCGTTTTGAATTACAGACCCGACTCTGACAGCACCGTAGCCGCAAGACTAAATAATGAGCCGCGATGGTTTACAAAAGGCAAGAAGTGATTTGTCACGGGATCAGGCTTTCCATTGGCTGTAGATGTCCAAGGTCTTCACCAGCTATTCTCACTGCTTGAAACTGGCACCCTGAAATTGCCAAATGAGGCATGGCGGCGGTTAGCTGGCACTGATCAGCGTCGAGAGCCTGACGCACGGGCACAGAGGGGGAGGGAGTTGGAGGATGGAAGGACGATGCTGGGCAGACAGGATGGATGACAGACTACTGCCAGGCAGCCAAGTGGCCAAGTGGCTATGCTTTCCATCCACCCTGGGCAATTACAATACTTGCCCTTTGAAAACAAGCCTTCTATTGACACCCTGCCTGTCTTAATATCTTTACAGGCTTCCTGTATCCCTTCATATCTCTGCTTCTCTTTGATTTTTGTCCTCTGGCTTCCCCAAGAGGCGCCGTAGCCTGCTTTTATTTAAACGTACCCTTGTGCTATAAAACGACCTCTTTCATTTCTTAAGGAAATCAGCTACCGTGTGGCCCAGCCCGGGGAAGACATACCTGATTTATCATAAAGGCACCAGCGGGATGTTAGTTCACGTTCACTCTTAGCCATGTTTGATCTTGGCTCGGCTTAAGTTAAGCCTCGACACCAGACCTGTGTTTGTTTTGTGGACGTAGGGTCAGAGTCATTAGCAGGACTCGTCCCGGCCACCCTGGACCCCCAGTGGGATCGCCATTAGAGTGGTTTTTACAAAGGTTCTGCCAGGGTTTGTTTTGGTGAACGAGGGGGCCCACTGCTGTCCTAGAGGAACTGCTCGATGCTCATGGGGTCCAGTTTGTTTATAACACTTCTTTCTCAGTTTGAGGAGGTTGTCACCACAGCCGCACCATTGGGCTTCCAATGCTAATTGGTCTCCTGGAACTTTGCTAATGGGTCCAAGTAGCTCGGGGAATAAATTATGGTTGCACTGCTCTATGGCAACAGTCTCACACACACACCAGGAGAAGGAAAAAACAACGCCTGTTTTGGGTGGCTTTCTTTTTTTTTTTTTTTTTCATAGATCAAACCATGTGTTAAATGATTCATAATGACAGATTATTTTGAATCCACAGCCTTGGAGATGTTTATCGAATATTATAAATGTTTGTCAAATTAGTTCATTTAGAAAAGCAAGAAGAATCTTTCTGTTAAATCTTGTTTAGTTCAAGCATTATCTCAGTTATTAAATTACATTTTAATAAAGTGTTTTTTTTGTTTGTTTGTTTGTTTTTTGCATTACTGTTGCAGATAGCTTCACATAGAGCACCGTAATTTTATAATGAATGACAATAAACTCCGAACTGGAAAGAGAGCTAGATCACTTTTCCACTGGGGTACAGGAGTGGCAATGCCAGTTTGGCTAGCCAATAATGAGCCTTTTTTTATTTGGAGGGGAACGCTGGTTGTATTTAAGAGAGCCACATGCCACCAGATGAGGTGCCAGCCCCGGGGCGAGGGCACCGGCAAGGGCAGGGGTGATGGCAACGTCAGTGAGGGGCGTTTGGGACGCGGCCGCTGCACCAGGACGTCTCTGGGCGCTGTCCAAACTGTCAGAGGCTGGCTGAGTGACCTTGGCATGAGCCCAGCCCAGCTGGAGAGGAGAGACAGAAAGAAAGGGGCGAGCAAGAGAGAGAGAGAGAGAGAGAGAGAGAGAGAGAGAGAAACTCGCTTCGGCCACGTTCCTGCTTTCACAAAAGAAAATCTATATCATATATTAATGTATATCATATAAAATATTTATATCATACAAATTGTAAAACTTTTTCATTAAGAATAATGAAAACATCACTAATAAGCATCAATCTAATGTGGCATTAAGACCAGAATTCTACCAGTATTACAGCGTTAAGTTTCTAATAATATATTTAGTGAATAAAATGTTCTACCAGGTCCACAGGGGGAAAAAAAAAAGAATAAATAAATAAAATGATGTTTATTTTTTTTTCCATTGCAGTCGATGTTGCGACAAAAAGAGCTGCGGGAACCGAAACGAGACACCATCGGATCCAGTGATCATCGACAGGTAAGAGAACCTCACCTGGAAGTGCTCAGAACAAAGCTCTGTTTGTTTTTTCGCTTCGCCTTTCTAAACCAGCGTTTTAAAGAGCATTAAACAATGATGTATGAGCAAGGTTTAGATCTGAGAATGAAAGTAATAGAATATCTGGCCCTTTATCAATTCTCTCTCGTCTTGACTACAAGATAAAGTATTCATAAGCGCGTCTGGTTTGCATTCTGCAACAGTCGTGCAGCTGTCCGCGTTGAAACCGCGAAACACGGACACTGCAATACAGTTTCGCTCTGATGAAATCAGCACAATCTGTTCGGACGCGGGCAGGGACACGGGCGTTTCAGAAGCAGCCCGTATTTATAAGCGACTCTCAAATGAACTCCCTGATGAGCTCCTTGGATTGACACTACCAAGTCTCTACCTGCTAAATTTCTCTTAAGGGAGCTGCTTTAATGACCGAGCCGGAGCGTGTGAGCATTAGTGTGAGTGTGTGTGTCCAAAACAGGACAGCAGTGAGTGTCTCTTCCTAGGGCACAAGGGTCATTACCGAATCCATGCTGGCTCGTTAGAGCGGCCTTGGAGCACGTCCAGTGCATGGTCAGGAACGGGTGACCCTGTCTCAGTCTTTACACACACATACACACGTACACAGATAGATAGAAATACACGTTATATGGACATTCCAGGTTGGTGTAAACCTACAGACATGACGCCACCCCTTTCCTATGAAGTATATAACTAGAACGCCGCACTTCTTTATGGTGCTATTAGGAGTAAACAAAGCAACATTAGACAGGACAGGCAATCAAAAAGGGCAGAAAAACGCAACGGGATGGCGTAAAAGAGAGAGTTTGTATCTTTCATGTCTTTGCAATGAGGCGGACACGGCTGCCTTGAATGTCTCCCTCAGGGCCAGTTACATTGGATACCTTATAGCCTATTGTGCGTGTATGTGTGTGTGTGCGTCTGGCACGTCCGAGCTCCTCATTACGCTGACCAAACCCATTCCGAAAGTGTTTACCGGTGACAGTGGATGGTTCTGATTTAAGGCGGACCGACGCGTACGACTGCATTTCAGTGCCCTATTAAGAGCACCGGTATTTATGGCCTCCTTAAACCAACAGATAAATCAGCTGGGCGCGAAGCGAGGCCTCTGGCTTGCCATGCAAATCAGCGGCGCTGCTCGTCACTGTAAAAGCCTTAATGGGAGCCATTCATCCCCAACACACACACACACACACACAGACACACATACACACACTCGCTAGTGCATGCTCCTGCCACCACCTTTGCCCGGCCTTGTAAATCAACATCTGCTGTCAGGTTATGCAGCCTCACGCATTATAATCACGCATGCCAGTTCACATATGTGCACATGCATACGTGTTTTCATGAACGCGTAAACATCTCAAACACCTGACATGCATCAAAGACATACACACTTACATGAGAATTAATAGTGATAGTAATAAAAAACGTTAAGGAGGTCATAACTATACTGTATATCTTAGCCGTTAGTTACAATGCAGCCGCTAAATAATTCAATGTTGTGTTTACGTTATTACAGTAAAAACAAGAGAACAAAGTTGATGTTTTGTGTTTTTGTCGCAAAACATTTTCCTCACCGGTTCCATTTTTTATGTCCAATTTTCCGCTCACAGTGTGAACAGTTCTTTGTAAGAGATTTATGCGACTTTACGAATGTGAACGGGGTGATTCGGTTTTATTTAAAATGGAGTTGTATCCAAAGTAACTGCGTGAATTATAGAAGTAACAGTGGAATAATCCAGATCTTTTCCAGAGTTTAGTGAGTCAGTTAAAACAGATTTCATTAGCTAGCTAATCCGCAAGTAATGATTCGCAACAAACGCATACCTCCCATAAGAAAAATTGTGGATTTTTTATTTTCAGTTAATTTCTAATCTATTATTTAGCTGTTATTTACTATTATTAAACTATTATTTACCTGTAAAGACTTCTAAAACCTTCATGCTACAGTATAACCATGACAGTGGTTCCAGGTCTACGATATTACTCAAAGGTTACTGGTTAAAAAAAATAAAATAAAAATCATATCAATTTTGCATGAGGTCGGATTACTTTTCTCTTTTCCTTCCCTCTTTTCTTGCTCTGCCTCAACACGAGCAATATCTCTTCCTAATCACTCTGAACGATGGTGGGTTTTCTGATAAACACAAAGCCTCAGATCATTGATTTAGCCATCCTGGGAAATAAGGTAGAACTAATTATGACGAGCAAATCATTCCCCGCGCCTCCTGCTCCTCTCGCTGTGATCTGCGAATCAGATCGTGCCCTCGGACGGGGTCAAGTGCCGGTCGGCGAGGTCGAAGGTCATTAGATGGAAGCCTTTTTGTGACAGTGCTGTAAAGGCTCGGGCGTTTGTGCTGAGGCAAGCAGAAAGGCCCTGCGGTGCCGGTGATCTATCGCCTGCCTCTAAAACAGGTGTTATTACAAGCTAATATTGCAATTAGATCGCCCAGCAAGCTCCCCTAGTGGGGCTATAAATTCTCCAGGACTGGCAGTGCATGTAGAGGGCGGGAGGGGCTGTGTCTAATTACGACCTTGTACCCTCCTCCATTTTCTTAATGTTTGTGGAAAGTGGGGCAAACCTGGACTGAGAATACTTTACGATTTTAAACAACGCATAAATATACTCCAAATATAAGGCATGTCAGGTGGCCAGTGAGTACGTTCATTAGATTTAAATGTGAATAATGAGTAAAGCAATATTAGTATTATGATAGTATACAGTATATCTTAATATTAGGCCACACCTTTTACACATTTGATCCTGAGCTACGACTCATTTCAGTTCAACAGTGTCATTTTAATAGAGCTCAGTGTTGCACGCCTCATCAGTAATACTGCTTGAAAACTCTGAACGAGGACCGGGATTTGATTCTGTATGTCAATGTATATCATTTTAATACAGGAAAACTTTCAATAAACATGACGGATTCCTACAAAAGCCAATAGACTTTGAGATCTACTACACCTTCTACTGATACGAAAGGACCCTTAGCTTAGCATTCATGTTCATGCTTATTGTAAATGACGCAAATCAGTGTTTGTCCATTGTGAATTGGCTCCTTTTGTTTGTTTGTTTATTTGGTTTTGGAGTGGGAATGGGCGCAGGCACTAATGTGAACTTCAACCATCTTATTTATGTGGAAATCTCCATGTGTGCTGCTGACTAGCTACACAGCAGCAAAATACACGTAGCTTGTTTCTAAGGGTGGAGCTAATATTGTGCGTTCTAGAGAGTATTTGATTGGATGAGAGTTGGAAATGGATGGGACAAGTCATTAAAGGTCCCATATTTTACTATTTCCTTTTAACAATGTAAAAAACCCTTTTAAACAAACAAAACAAACTAAAAAAAAAAAAACTCTTGTTTTTTGTTGTTGTTTTTTTTAAGTTTATGTAAATGAGCTACTGCTGAGCCACACCCCTCCAGAAAACAGTAGAGCTGAGCATCAAGCTGGGGGAAGAGTCTCAATATATGAGGTCACAAAACAGGGGAAAATCCGATTTCCTTATTGGCCAAAACCAAAAAGTAGTGATTTTTTTAATCTCATGTTTTTTTGTTTGTTTGTTTGTATGGATGCGCACTATGTAGATGTATCTACCTGCCTAAAATGTCTAAATAGTGAACTTTGCTTTGTTAAGATAATTTTTTTTAAATTAAATGATAAACTGTATAGTTAAGATAAAAACATGTAGTATTATCTATTTGTCTATAAAAGTCAATTTAAGTGAGAACATGACAATTTAGACAATTTCATATAGCTGTAAGCATGACTTGTTAGCTACATTAGCTTCTAGTGTAATCTAATAAAAAAAAACACTTCAAAAGTAAGTAAAAAGGTGTAATTTCCATTTTTTTTAATGGAACCTTATGACCATAGAACAGAAAGCACCACACACTGCACGATTGCTGTTTATTGCATGTTCTTTATACTGTCCAGATATTAAATCCTACTGTGAGGATTATTAAAAGAATCCTTTATGGAAGCAAGTACATTTTATTGTCAGGCTACAGAAAAATAACAACAACAGTCTCACAAGGTAGCCATTTACCTATCCTTCTGAGACCCTGTGTTCTCATTACAGGAGGTTCTCACAAATCCTTTCTAACACATCGCTTAGTTTCAGCTGCTTTAGCGATGAATGGGAATGAGAACGTATAGTTTGTGTCTCAGGACTGCAGTGTTAAAATCTGCTTTATCGGAGCATTACTGACAAAACATGTGAAAAAGAGTGTATTTAAGATTGTTCAGGAGACTATGCACTTAAAAAATTTAATTAAAAAAACAACGATACATGGATCAACATATTTAATTTAAGGGTAGATTAAAAAAAAAAATAAAAAAAATAAGTAAGTTAAAAAATAAATAATGGTAAATAAATATTTGCATTAAATAGAATTAAGTAAGTTTATGAACTTAAATTAGGTTAATATTTTAGTTCTCAATTCTGATTGGTCATAAGGTGATAAATGTTTTTTATAATATCAGATGCTTCATTAGAGCACTCAATTTCTGATTTAAATTTATTTTAACTTACATGATATTTAAAAAAGAAACAAGAAAAATTATTATCCAAATTACAAAATACTGCATGAAATATTTCACCAATATTTAACAACGTAAAAATGTGTTAAATGGCTAAAAAGTCAAGCTCGTATTTCGAGTAAACAGTGATGTAATGATGACGTAACTACGACAGCGCATTCCCGCCTTTCCGTCACTAGGTCACACGCACGAAATTTCACACAACCTGCCTGATTTTTTTGCATGGTAACACACCTCTGCAAATCCCTTCGTGCTCCTCTCCTCCATCTGACTCATCCCCACTTCCAGGAGCTCATCATTTTTTTCAATTTTAGCCCGGCTGCCGAGTAATGTCCTCCTTTTATTGCTAATCTATACTCTTAATCTGGCTGGCACCAATGCGCTCCAGGCTCGATCAATAGAGCGCTATTGCTGGGAAAAGTCCACAGGGGCTGATAACGAGAGCAACGCCCTGAGGGTTAACCCCTCTCACACTCGCGCGTACACGCACGCTCGCACGCGCGTAACACACAAAATATCTGCAGGGTTAACTTAAAACACATGCACACACACCTGCAGGGCTAAAGCCTCGTACGCTTACAGTACACACATACCTGCAATGAGAACACACAAGAAAATGCAGGGCTTACTTCTAACACACACACACACACACACACACACACACACACACACACACCTACAATATTAATATCACACATGAAGCATTATAACATTATTACTAGGGCCGGGACTTTAACGCGTTAATTTAGATTCATTAATTACACAAAAAATAACGCGTAAAATTTTTTAACGCATTTTAATCGGACTTATTTTTGCACCGCGGAACGTTT
>JAQMYI010000008.1:24658969-24675676 GCA_030014275.1 Clariallabes melas
CCCCTCGACCCCACACTCCTTGAGATACGATTTAGAAATAATAAAATACCCCTGTTCGCTGGTGTGATGGAAATAGGATGAGTTGTTGTTTTTTTTCCGTTTCTTTTCTTCCTCTCCTCAGATACCACGACGGTCCGCGTTCTGATTGGGCATGCGCTCGTTCTAATATCTTATCGTTTCCATAGTAACAAAGAATGTGTGATGAATTTTTCTGTAATAGATATTTAAATGACGATTTACGCTTAATTTATCAAATGTTAATGATAACAGGAACTAATTAATTATCGAAATAAAAAAAATACAAATTAAAAAATTTTGTTGATTTGTTGTTTGAAGTTCGCAGTAGCCGAGATCTGACGTTAGTTATCCGTATTAGCCATCTTTCAAGCCCTCCATTAATGAAGTTAGTGGTGTCGCTTTGAGTCTCTAGGGTTGCGGGTTTGAATCTCGCCTCCGGTTTGTGTGTGTGTGTGTGTGTGTGTATGGAGTTTTCATGTTCTCTCGATGGGGTTCTCCTTTTGCTTTTTACCCTGACCTTCCTGGGATAAGTTCCAGGACCCATCCATCCCCCCAAAGGAACGCTGCACATGTGTACGTAAGCATTACGGAAGATAGATGGATGGTAACATGCATAACATTTGTTCTTGTTAAAAATGTGCGATTAGCTTTAAAGGTAAAAATTTTTACTATTTTATAGGTTTTTTTTTTTTACCACAAACCCAACGTTTTAGTGTTTATGTAAATGAGGTACTGAAAAGACCATGCCCCTTTCCCAATGAATCGTGGAGCTGAGCAACAAGGTTCTTGTATGAGGTCACATTAGGTGGAAAATGAAATTGGATTGTATTGTTTGTGGAATGTTTCTCCTTCACATGTGGCTTAATTGTACACACATATACACACCGGAGACATGCCCGCATGTCTAAAAATGACTAAGCAGAGTTCTAAGAGAGATCTTTTGCATATTAGACCCAGTTTAACCCAAACACAAGATACCTGTTCGATTAAATTACATGCATTCCTTCATTACACGGCACGGTGGCGTAGTGGTAGGCACTGTGGCCTCACATCTCTGGAGTCCAGGGATCTGGATCCTCGGATCTATTTACGTGGAGCTCTCCCCATGCTTGGTGGGTTCCTTCCTATAGTCCAAAGACGTGCAGATTAGGTAAATTGGTGTTCCCGAATTGCCTGTAGTGTGTGTGTGTGTGCCCTGCGATGGATTGGCACCCTGTCCAGGATGTACACCGCTTCATGCCCTAAGTCTCCGAAAGGCTCTAGCCATCCGCGACCCTGTGTACAGGATAAAAGATGAAGGAATGATGTATTCCTATTCATAAGCATCCTTCATGTGGGAGCATTTGTGGCATTTCAGACATTATCTTGTCGGTGTCCAACTTACCTTCCTCACAGCTTAACCGTCTTGTCGGTGTGTAAAAGAAGAAGAAGAAAAAAACACGCCGGTGTGAAAAATGGGGCCATTTGGACTTGTTTGTAAGTCCTGTCAAGAAGCAGCACCTCTAGCCCGCCCCGGTTAACAAATTGGATGTTTAATCTGGTGACATTCCTATCTGGGCCAAGGGCTAATGTATGTGTCTAAGAATAGGCGTTCGGCCGCTCTGATAGATGGAGGGCTATTATAGGCCCGTATTTAAATCCGAGCCAGTGATTCCTTTGGAAGCGAGCGACAGCTCGAGGAGGGACTGGATGAATCTGTCAGTCTAAACGCATCAGGAAGCAGGTTTTTCTTTGTTTTTTCACCCCTGTCTTGATAGACTGGGGCAGGTGAGGTGTTAGAGAGAACCCGATGGGGGTTTTATAGCAGCGTGATGGAAAAGTCCGCCGTCGTTTCTATAGGAAGAAACTTCTGTCCCGCAACACGTGCAAATCTTCCTCACGGTACAGACCGGCAGCGCTGTCGAGCCGGTCATTAGGTGATGATGCATTTTCTCTGATAGCAGTGCAGCTGCGATATCTCAGGTTTATATGTGAAGCTCTGACTTTGTGTGTGGCGTGTGGATGAAGAAACGCACTCGAGCGTGATCTGCGCTCTCACTATGAGGTCACTGTCCGCACATATTTCACTTCCTTTCCGAAACGTGCATTATGTCATGCGGTGAGACAAATATGTACTTTTCCATGGCAACAGAGAGCAAAGTGCAGCCAGGGGACCTCAACAAAACTGACTGGTGTGTGTGTGTGTGTGGGTGTGTGTGTTAGAATATATGTGTGTGTCAGGTATGCACGTGCATGGTTTATGAGAAAAACACACACACACACACACACGCACACTCACACACAGATGTAAATGAGTGATTGGTTGTGTTCGTTCACTTGCTCTGCGCTCCAGGAACTGTGCCTGTGCTTTAGCTGAGGAATTGATATTGACTGAAACAGCTGTGTGACAGAGAGGGTGTAACACACACACACACACGCACACACACACACATGCACACACATCTTTTTTCCTTTCCCTCTCTATCTGTCCTCTTTTCTCGTTTACTTACTTTACTCGCTCTCTTTTTTTTCCCATCACCCTCCGTCTTTCTCTCTTTTCCATAAAACGTTTCTCTTATATCTCCCGTCTCTTCCTCTCCGTCTCCTCTCTCTACCTTTATCTTGATCTCTGGTTCTCTTACTCATCCTTCATATATCTATTTATCTTCCAGTTTATGTCCTTCTTGCAAGTTTCTCTCTTTCTGTTTCTACATCTCTCTTTTTTTCTCTCTCCCCATGTCTAACTATCTATCCTTCTCTCTCTCTTCATGGCTGTTAATCTCCCTCACTCTTTCTCTTTTGCCCCCTCTTTACATACAGTATTTTTATTTGTCTGAAGGTGGCTCAATGCCTGTTAGTAAAAACAAAGGGGGTGTGGCCTCTGTGTGAGTGTATTAGACCCAGAGAAGGAGGTGTGGCCTCTGTGTGTCAGTCCCAATGAAGGAGGTGTGGCTTATGTGTGTATCAGTCCCAGTGAAGGAGGTGTGGCCTGTGTGTGTGTGTCAGTCCCAGTGAAAGAGGTGTGGCCTCTGTGTATGTATGTGTGTGTGTGTGTGTGTGTGTGTGTCAGTCTCATTGAAGGAGGTGTGGCTTGTGTATCAGTTCCAGTGAAGGAGGTGTGGCCTGTGTGAAGGAGGTGTGGCCTGTGTGTATCAGTTCCAGTGAAGGAGGTGTGGCCTGTGTGAAGGAGGTGTGGCCTGTGTGTGTCAGTCCCAGTGAAGGGGATAATAGCTTCTAATGAAGTGACCTTTCACTATATATATATTAAAAAAAAGAGGTGTGGCCTATGTGTCAGTAGAAGTGAAGGTGAAGGAGCAAATGTCTGTCAGTATTAGTTAAGGAGGTGTGGAATGGAATAGGACTTTCTGTGGCTGTAAGTCCTATTTCTGACCCTGTATTTTTAGCCCTATTGGAGGAGGCGTGGCCTATATATCTGTTAGTCCTATGGAATGGAGCATGGCCTCCCACTGCTCGAAATTCACTTGTTTGCACAATCAAAACAGTTTTGAAGTGTATCCCATTAAATATTTAGCTTCTTTACGTTTGTCATACATGGGCTTATATTTTGCTTGAGTACTAAAATGCGAATCCTATCAGTTTTGTAACACACACACACACACACACACACACTCACTCACAGCCTTTACAATATAAAGTTGCTGCATGTCAGGAGGACTGTAAAGGATGCTCTTGGATATAGAAACTGTATGTTCGGAGCTAATACGAGAGAGCAGGAGGACAGAGAAAGAGAGAGAGACAGATCAAAATACGGCACTGTTTTAGTGCCTTATTAAATATTTAGTTTGATTGTACATGGTCCTGTAATTGCCATCTTGGCCTGTGAATTATTAATAACATGTAGCAGAGCCAAGGAGAGTCCCATTCTCTGAGAATTGGCTAGGTGGTCTCACACGGGTACACACACACACACACACACACACACACACACACACACACACACACACACACACACACCTTTATTGTTGGTCGTAAATCTGGATAAATGCTTTAGGGTTCTGGGGAAGACTCTGGCCTGAATATGAAAATCATCTCTCTGCTCATGTTCCTTAGATTATAGTAAAAAAAATGTTTGGTTTTATGTTGGAGTCATTCTTCATAGTTTTGTGTCAAATCCTAGTTTGTGGTGATTTCAGAATTAGATCAGTGTCTTTTTGTTTCGGAGTAAACCCACCCTACTTCCTGCTGACTTCTTTTTGTGTTACGTTGCATTTAAAGTGTTTCATTGGCTTTATATCGCTTATTGTGTCTAAACACACTTAACAGTACTAGTGTGTTAAGTTTGTAAAAAAAAATAAAATAATAATAATATAGCTAAGTTGTAGATTAGATTGTCTGTTGCTAATGTTTACACCACGCTAGCATGTTCTCTTTATAGCTTTACTTCAGGTTCAGGTTAACACATCTGATAGAAAAAAGAAAAACAACCATAATCGTTAATGTTCCTGTACATTATCCTGAAGTATTTTTACCTGAGAATAAGAACACGGTGCATTTATTTATTTATTTTTTAAATACCACCTCTGAAATGGAGGCCTTCTTCTTCTTGACTAGCGTAATAAGTGCGAGACTCCAGGGAAAGGTGTGTGTGTATGTGTGTAACGGAGCGAGAGAGTAAAAGAGACAGAGATAGGTCAGTGTTAAGGTATTTCTTCTCACACGTCAAGTTAGAACAGTGCTGTGTGTCGGAATGGCTCGATGCCAGACTTTCACCTCGCTCTGGTGTGATGCTACAGTGAGCTAGCATATGCTACAGTAGCTTGCCTTCAGTGTATGACTTCACGCTAAATAGTCCTGCAGCGACACGAACGCGAACAACGATCCTAGCTCGGCCTTCGCTCTGTGAAATCTTTAATTGTCATCTTTATTACTATTATGGCCAGAGTTGAAATTAAACTGATAGAGGGAATTAGCAATTTTTTATTATTTTATTTTTATTTTAGGAAGTTTGATGAGATGCGATTTCAAACACCGTTGTTAATTATTATCGTACGTGTTTTAGACTAGACTTTACTAATTTAGGAATTAAACTATCTGTGTACATTTCCTTACATATTTATTTGTTTTTAAATCGAAAATACCGTCATGCTAAACAATCTAAATTCTGAGAACCTTTCTGGAAGGAGTCTCCAGTGCAAGTTTCCTGTTAAAACTTAAAATAAAATGAGAGAAGGCACTTTGTAGGAATGTTATAGCTGCTAAAACGTTTAGATAGATAGACACTGTACATAGATGGATACTGTAGATACTGTAGATAGACAGACAGATAGATAGATAGATAGATAGATAGATAGATAGATAGATAGATATTTTATTGATCTGAAGGAAATTCCAGATTTCTGCTAATGAGAGCTAACTTTGGCAACATTAAACATAATGGAATTCAAACAATAACATTATTCTTAACAATTAATTAATTATCAAAAACTAAGGATGAAAAAAAAAACACTTCAGGGTGTGCTGTTGTAGGACAATAAGCAATGTTGGCATGTTAATGGATCACCCCAATTGTCCTTAATTAGTTTCCCAGAACAGCACAACAATTGGTTTTGGACACTATCAGACAATAGACAGACATTGTACCTGACTCTACATATGTCACATGACCTACGGTTTGTTTAGAATAGTATTTTTGTGAGATGTGTATAGAAACAGAGTGAGAGAGAGAGAGAGAGAGAGAGGTGTATTTAGGGGCAGCAGTAATTCCTGACACTGTGTCGGAGGCACATTAGATGAGTGACAGGGCCACACACTCCTCTTGTAATTGATGGCAGGCCGGTGTAATGAGGTGACGGCTTACAACAGAGACTCCACTCAGCTCATTATCTTTACCTACTTTATAAGAGCAGAGAGACGAGAAGGAGTGAGTGAGAGAGAGAGAGAGAGAGAGAGGCAGTGAAACTAATAACTGACTCTTGGCTCTAGATGGACATTAATAATTGATGTTGTTTTAATAAGTTTTCGATGGGGAGGGAGACTTTCAACATGAGGGCTTCTGTCTTTCTACATCTCTCTCCTCACATCTCTCTCTCTCTTACACACACACACACACACACCCATTCTTCCTCATTTCATCTCACAGTCTCCGTCGTGTCTCGGTTTTTACTGTCTTGTCATCTAAAATATGTGCTTTATGATTCATGACATATTCATTTTATTCCTCAGATCAGTCGTAGCTTGAATTAAAAATTTTAAATACATTTTTTTCTATTTATGAACAAATCTATAAAAATAATACAAAATATATAAACTAAAATGTTAGATATGTAGCTAATGTTGTTACTAGCATGTCTTAAACTTGAAAAAAAATATGCCCCAAAATGACGTGTATACGTGTTTTGAAACAAAACTATAACTTCACATTACCTGTATTTACATTACCTGTAATCCTAGATGCTGCTAACATGTTACTTTATTGTTAACCTGTCTGCACGCACTTAACTAGCCGCTAGCAAGAATTCAGCTAGACAAGAATTCCAAAAAAAATATCGACAGAGTTTCTATTTCTATAAATTCATCATTTCTAACTGATATTCTAACTACTGTAGATATACTGTATAGATAGCAAACTGCTAATTTGTATGTTGACTAACAGCTGATTAGCTCCTCGCTTTTTCACTAGCTAGTAAATAAGATAAAATCTAATTATGTTTCTGGTAAATATTACTATACAATATTATTAAAGTGAGAAATGAGTCATACTTGACTGACATGACTCAAAGACAGACTTACTAGTTAGCAAAGCAGCTAAGAAAATAATAATCTGTATATTAGTTTAGCAGCAGTTCTTTAGATTCTAGCTGTTTCTCTACAGCTTTTCCGTTACAGGATGATGTCATGAGTGATATCATGATATCAAGATAATGAGAGCAAATTACTTATAAATAATAAAAATACAGTTTACATTTACTTTCAACTACCATTTTCTGACATTTTGAGACTTTACAATAAATATCATAGCCTAGTTTTGTAAATAGAATTTAGATTTATGCTAATATTTTTGTATCTTTAATATTTAGCTACTGGAGTATGAAATCTTAGTATATACAGTAGTCACACAGAAATGCCTGATTTCATAAAAACCACTAGCATTGTACAGCGGAACCTCGGCATACGAATTTAATTCGTCCCATTCATTCGAGTCGTTAAGAGGAAAATTCGTATTGCGATAATATTTTTTTCAGATAATCTATGCTTCTTGTATTTTTCTACGTGTTTGCCGCAAATGATATTTAAATTAATCAGAAAGATTGTTTTTTAAAAATCATTGATTGTCAACTTTGGATGCCAGTGTCAAGTGTACACCCAGACTCAACCCTTTAAATCCGAATGTTTTAGAGAAAGTTCATCCGTCAGTGCTACTGTACGCCATGCACTGATTACATTTCCATTCAGTTTCCGGAGACTGTTTTTTTTAGCACTAACTTTCTCCTAAGAATCTCTCTCTCTCTCTCTCTCTCTCTCTCTCTTGACTTCCTGTTGAAGCACTTCACTCTGCACTGGGTCTAAAAGTGAGCACTAGGACACTCAAAAGAGAGTGAGCTTTGAAGTGCTGCCCGTTCCTGCACAGTGGGATCGGGAATCTCGCATTCCTTATCAACTCCTGCCCAGTGACAGCTGGAGGAAATGAGGAAGATGAGGCATTGATGTTTCTTTCTTTCTCTCTCACTCTGTCTCTCTCTCTCTCTCTCTCAGTTTTTTTTTGCTTGTCTCTCAAATAGTTTGTCCAAAAATGAAGGGCAGCGGAGTCATATGTACAGTATTTGCGTTGGAGCTTTAAGGCTAATGTGGCTAACAGTTAGTATCATCTTGAAGCACGCTAATGTTAGCATTCATGATAAAGACAATCAACATTCTTTAGCCATGATGCTAAACAGTTAGCTATGAGCTTTACTTGTTAATATGAAGACAACTAATATGATTATGAACAACAAACTTTCTTTTTTTTGTTTTACTTTTATCATCTATTGGTCTTCTTCATTTTATGTTTTTATATTTTTTATTCATTTAATTATATTGCTCTTTCCCTCTTTATTTCTTAAACTATTTTTTAAAATTCTCACATCCTTAAATTTTCTTTCATTTATACAGTACCTTTCCTTTTCACCTTAACTTTTTTATTTCTTTCATTTGGACATCGCTGTCTTCTGTCCTTTTTCTTTTGTCAGCATTTTGTGCTACTTTTTTTTGTTGTTGCTGTCTTTCGTTTTGAAACTGTCCTTCCTTTCTATCATTTTTTCTTTTGTTATGCAGAATGTTTCTGTTCTCTATCTATTACTTTAACCTTTTCTTTCTATCCTTTTTTTTCAGCATTTGTATGCTATGTCTTTCTAGACATTAGTTTTTAACTGTTCTTTCTTCTCTCTCTCTCTCTCGCCCCCCCCCGCCCCCCCTGCTTTTAACCCACTTTTTTTTTTCCTATCCATGCCATTGATGCTTCCTTGGTCTTCTTTATTTTTTCTTTTTTTTTTTCCTTTTCTTTCACCCAAACCTTTTCTTTATTTCTTTTATCTGGACATTCTTGTCTTCACTTCCTTCTTGTTTTCACTTTTTTATGCTTATTTATTTGTTGTCATTTGTTATTTTTTTAACTGTTCTTTCTTTCTTTCCTCCTTTCTTCCTTTCATTCTTATACCCTGCCCTCTTTTTTCTCCCCTCCTACTCTTTCTTTTTGGGCTGGACGCTGCGTCTCTGTGCTATCTCTCGCTTCACTTTACCAGCGCCTCGTCTCCTGCTGCGTTTTAATTCAATCCCTATTGATCCATATCTCTCCTCCCAAGGACTCTAATATCATATGAATGGAGCTCGGGGATGGAGCCCCCATATTATTGTATTCCGCACCCATAAAGGGCATTAGCAGCCTTCAGAGCAACCCGGATCGAGTGTCAGTCGATACTGGCTAAATAGAGCAAAGCCCCTCACTCGCTCTCTCTCTCTCTCTCTCTCATACTCACACACTCTTGCACACACACATACACACACACACGCACTATATCTCTCTACTGTGATTACGAAATGCACATATTTCTTGAGCAACAGGGCACTCGTTGATGCCTCTCTCTCTCTCTCTCTCTCTCTCTCTCTCTCTCGTCTTCTCTCTCTCTGAGTGCTGCAGGGTAAAATGGGAGAGGGGTGGGGGTCTTTAAAATGTACGAGGTGATTATGTCATTCCAGGCGAAGTGAGGTTTTAAAAAATCACCCGAGTTACTGGCGTGTGTTTTTAAAGATATTGTTACTGTCTTATTAGGGGGGAAATCGATGCAGTCAGCAGATGGCAGTCGTTTATATCACTGACAGGGGTTCCTTCACTCCTACAATCCTTCTCTCTCTCTCTTTCTCTCTTGCGCTTTGTACAGCCCAAGAAGTTGAAAGGAAAAAGAGAAAAAAAAGAAAAGGTGTTGCAAGAAAAGATTGAAGAAAGTGGGAGAAGAGGATGATGAGGAAATAGGAGGAAGAAGTAGAAAGAGGGGAAAAATGAAAAGGAAAGTTGGAGAAAGATGAAAAAGATGAAGTGAAAGATGAGAGTGAAAGAGGTGGAGAAGGAAGAAGAAAAGGGAGACAGAAGCAAAAGAGGAAGTAGGGATGAAGGGGGGGGGGGAGGAAAGAAAAAGCAGGTAAAAGAGGAAATAGGAGTAGGAAGTGAAGCAGGAAAAGTGTAAACGATTATTATGAAACATAAAAAAGTAGAGGGAAGAGAAAGGAGGAAAAAGGATAAAAGAAGAGAGCATGTAAAGAAGGAGAATGATTGTAGATGATGACAAGAGAGTAGAGAAAATGAACCGTAGTAAATGGAACCAAAAGGAAAATGTAGGAACTGGTAGAGAGGAAATAGTGGCAGAGAAAAGAGGAGGAGGAAAAGGAGAGGCATAATGTGATCCCGGGTTCATGAATGAGGTTATCCTCTGGTTAATGTGACATGACTGTCAGCGACCTTGGGTGCCGTTAACCGCCCGGATTATTATTGCGATAATGCGACGATTAAAAGGCAAGCGCTCGATCAAACACCGGTGCCGCTGATGGATGCGCAGAGATTAGCGAGAGGCTAATGCGCTAAAAGTGACTGTGAGCTAGGTCTATCAGAGAGAGCGATATCTCGCGTCAGCCTTATCAATACCCCATGCTGAGGTACAGTGTGATAATAACCGTGCGTACTGTATGCTCATCTTTTTCGACTTACTTTACAACATCGGTATTAACCAGATCCTTTGATCCATTTTTTTTTTTTAGATTCTTCCTGAAGTTCTTCCTCAAGTGCAATCAGAACTGCCTGAAAAACGCCGGGAACCCCAGAGACATGAGACGCTTTCAGGTGAGCCCCATGAACCCGTGTAGCCGGTTCCCATCCAGATGGTAAAACATATAATAACTATGGATTATCCCAAATCCAAACTCTTACGAATAAACTGCTTTGGCTTCCCAGGTGGTGATTTCTACTACAGTGAACGTAGACGGCCATGTGCTGGCTGTATCAGACAACATGTTCGTCCACAACAACTCCAAACACGGAAGACGTGCTCGCCGCCTCGACCCATCCGAAGGTAAGACACTGCACTTGTTGACTGTCCAACGATGTACAGTCAAGGACCAGGAAGTAAAAAGGTTCCTATAGTTACTACTGGAAAGTTACTAAAAAACTAGGACGAGTCACACCCGAGGAACCCAAACACCTACAGGAGCTTTGATGAGTTCAGATGAAAGCCGACAGTATGTGTCCCGTTCCTCCACTGATCACCAGTGCATGTGTTTGTAAGGCGTCAAGTTTGTTGATTAGCTTAGCGTCCTGTTGCTCGAACACACCTGAGTCAAACTCAAACTCATGATGAAGTCTTTGATGCGTTCCGTCGAGTGCACTAGAACAATGAGAACGCCGCACCAGAGAGAACTGAACTGAGAAACATCCTGCCACCAGTGGACCGATAACGACGGCGGCATGATTTCCCTTTAGAAGAGAAACGGCGGCATTGTTGTAGCGCATGGACGCAAAGCCGACGGTGGCGTGTTTTTCAGGGGGAAATGGCGAACTTTCATGTCGGACACAATGGAACGATTTTGCGAGGATGAGCAGGATTTAAGCAGATGCTCCGGGTTTGAATCGCGTCCCCGACAGGTGAACCTGAAGCCATTACGATCTTGGCTAATTCATTTCTAGGTGTTTGGGAATTCCCAGGTTTGGAATGAAGTTTACTTCAAAACAGAAACACACTCGAAACACTAGGTTTTGTAGAGATTGACCTTATTCCAGAGTGATGAGCGCGTCAGGGTAAGAAGGGAAGCGCATGAAGTGATGCAACTTGTGAAAGAAATGTCATTCCAACTATGGAAACTGGACACATTCACCAACACTATTTGCATTTTACAAGAATTTGGCTGGGAGTTATTGCCACAACTCCTACACAAGATTGGGCCTTTAAAGGAGTTCCTGGGAGGCCGGCGTTTCTTATTATGGCTCCGCCATACTGAGAAAACTTTCTACCTTGATGATATCCAAGCACTAGTGAAACGCTATGTTCGATTCATAAATACAGTGCGGAAGTGAGATAAACCACACGCTAAGATCTTGTCATTAAACCGAGAATAGTTTCATTGTAGTTGATGCTTCAATGCCCCGATCATTTTAAAGTTCTCAGAAGTTCCCTTTCCCAAGTTTCCGAGCTTTCTTCAAGCCTTTCAGACATCAGTCGAATCGATTCCTGTCCACAGTCCGTCACACACAAACACACACACACACACACACACTCAGCCTGCCTGGCTCCATCACACCAAGCCTAAAAACTTTACCATAAACAACAAAAACAACCAATGAGCTCCTAATGGTTTTATTGAGCTGACCAGGAAACAGGAATATAAAATGAGCTTTTATAATTTTATAATTATTATTACATCATCATGCTGTTTTTCTCCGTCACTCAGATGCTAGGAAACCTAACGTTAAGCGTACAGTAATACTGAGACGTGTCCACGAGACTTGAACACTCTGCTTGTGCGGAGACATTAACGCTCTAGTGCTGCATCACAATTTCATCATGGAGCAACAGATTTATCATATTTATCTCACAAAATTGATCTCTGATGTTGTTTGTGTGTGTGTTTGTACGTGTGTGAAGCAGCCACTCCATGCATCAAAGCTATAAGCCCCAGTGAGGGCTGGACGACTGGAGGAGCCACCGTCATCATCATCGGAGACAACTTCTTCGACGGACTTCAGGTCGTCTTCGGGACCATGCTCGTCTGGAGCGAGGTGGGTTCTTTATAACATCACACACACACTTAAACAAACTTAAACCCGTGTGCATGTAACATCTTAACATGGCTGTAATGGTTAATTAAACAACATAGGTGCTAGCTTATCAGCGCTGAGTGTTATGTGTGTGTGTGAGTGTGTGTGTGTGTGTGTCTCACTGAAGGGTCAGAGTGGACTCTCGGCAGTGCAGCGGTGTGTCTAATCGATGTGTGTGTATCGAGCTGAACGTGTTGTGTGCTGTGTTTTAGCTCATCACGCCCCACGCCATCCGTGTTCAGACGCCACCCAGACACATCCCCGGGGTCGTGGAGGTCACACTGTCTTACAAATCCAAGCAGTTCTGCAAAGGAGCGCCGGGACGCTTCGTCTACACAGGTACACACATACACACACACACAAACACACTCTAGAAGACAGTACATGAGATCCACTCAAGAGTTTAGGCGAATTATGTAATACAACTTAAAGCTTATTAAAGTTTCAGGAAGTTTACTTATTGTTGTGTGTTTCCCCGCGTCCTCCTATTCGCCGATTCTCCAGCGGGCCCGAGTATCGCTCTGTCTAATCGATGCTTTTTTTATTCCATCGGAATAATTCGAGATGCCATTCAAAGGTCAGATGAAGGACTGTTTAGCGAGATAAGAAAATGTCACGGCGTAAAAAGCAGGCCTTGTGTTAAGGCTCAGTGTTAAACATGAGGTTTATCTCTGCGCCTCGCCTTTGTCCTCGTTCGCATAAAGACGAGTTTACAATGGGACACCGGGACTCCGCAGCGTCCGCTCTGACTGACGTCTCCATCATTTGACTGACAGCGCAACCGCGCATTCGAAGGTTTTTTTCATGAGATGTACGCTGTGAATAGGGCTCGGCAAGGAAGAACGCATTGATGATGGTGAAGAATAGGCTCGAGTGAATAAAATGCACATGTGAAATAGCGTTCGCTTTTATCGCCACGATCATCCGAGCCGAACGTGTGATCCGGTGACAAGTGAAGACTTATCGAGGACGTCTATAAGACAAATACGATGTCTTCTGATAAGACTTTCCTGGGTAGCTTTCTGCTTTAAAAAATTTTTTGTTTTTTTTACCGGATCCAACTTTATTTATTCACGCCGTGAGTAACGTACCCTGGTTTGGTGTTTATGTTTCTCGATAGCGGATGAGCGTCGCCGTCAGTCTCTGCATCTTAATTACAGCGCTAGGTGCGTGTGATGTAAAATGCGAGGCAGGATTTAATTACTAAACAGGCAAGACTCGAGCGAATCCAAACCCAGCCGTGTTTTTCTCATCAGGGAGTTTCCGACCTCTTCCTCCTCCTCCTCCTGCTCCCCTCTCGCCTGCCTCGTTTTCAACTCACGGCTTCCAAATGAAAACAAGCCAGGTTGACGTTTTTTGGTTTTTTTTTTCGGTCATTAGAAAATTAAACATCCAAGTCACAAAAAAAAAAATGAAAAGAAAAAGGAAGGAGTGAGAGATAGAGAAGGGTGCAGAAGGAAGATAGATACATATTGGGACATTTTCAGCACTCAGGTTTTTCTTCTTTTATCTGGAACGTGGTAACGATAAAAGGGCGAAAGAGAAGATCGAAGAAGGTTGCTGAGTAGATTGCGCTTATAATACGCACTTATAGTTTCTTTCTCTGGTTCTGTCTCTCTCCATTCCATTCCCGCCCACTCTTCACTACCACCACCTGCCTCCTCGTGTCTCCGGAGACCGAGGCTCCCCAGGTGCGCCCTGAGGTTGGAGGGAAGGAGGGGAGCAAAAAATAGTGAGATGAACCTGAGGGTATCGACTTTCCTGGGAAAACACATCTCTAGAAAGAAATCAGTAGCCAAATACTGCAATAACTCAACTGCCATTGATCCATGGTCGCATTGATCTGCGCATTACAAACTCTCAGACTGGCAGCGTAGGACTCGAGGGCTCTTGGAAAAAAACAGGAATCAGAAATAAATTACTGCCTTTGTTTCTTCACATCCTATAATAATAATAATAATAATAATAATAATAATAATAATACATTTGACTAACCCTTTAGCACCTGTCTAATAATATGAAAGATCTTTTTAAATGCTTAATCAAATCCCTGGGAAAAAAAACAACAACGCATCACTGTACGCTCCACTGGTGCTCACAAACACAATCATTTGATCATAGTGGTGGGGCATGAGGTGTTTTTCTGAGGGACACGTGTCACTTCATGTCCAGGCTTGCCCGAGATTTTCACAGATGGTACACAAGAAGGGGCTTCAGAGAAGTGTTGGGTTGGGAAGGTTAAAACCTTTTGTGTAAACAACACAGTGTTCAGGTTAGAAATAAGATCATGATTCAGCTTAACCAGAGGAATCAATTTCTTGCAGGAACATTTAAATTGGAGACTCTTTTCATGGTTTGTCCTTCTCTGAGAATCCTGAAAGCTTACTGAAGAACCCCACAATACAGTACATGTCCTCATTCCCTTAAGCAAGAAACCTGGACAAGCCCCCCACCCCCCCAAAAAAAGCCATTCATGAATCATTGCGTTGCTTTTGAACACTTCCGGACGAAGCTGGGTGACTAAAGTCTAATATAGACCTACTGTACATTCGTAACCAAGGTTTGTTCCGGAACCCGAAAGAGTTATTAAGGGTCTCTCTCGCTCTGAGAATGTTTATCACTTGTTCTCGCTTGAAGATCATTTAGATAGAAGATAATGTTTTTATTTCAGGGTTCTCATTTGAGAACATGTCCAAAATTTCAGGATGAGCCTCTAGTCTGGGCGAACAAAAGTGCAACTTTTGGGGAGCTGTTAAAGGTTTTCATGAAGAACCCTACTCCTTTTCAGCGGAAAGTCCCAAGTGGAACCATTTTAGGAAGTGGAACTATCTTAGCTATCCGATGAAGCTTTAAACATGAGTATTGTGTTGTCAGACTATAGCGTTTGAAAGGTGAAACATGTTTGTGATTAAATTGGAGGAAATAGACCCCATTGTGCTTAACCAAGTCACCCAGCAATCCAATCTTTGAGGACCCTGATGAGTTTTGGGACTAAACCAAAAACAAAAGCAAGCACCCTTGATTGTGAGGGACTCTTCTACTTCTGAAGCCTATTCCATTTTGGTTTCCCTACACTCTTGGCCAAACAAATGGCTTTTTTTTTTTTTTTTTTTTTTAACTCTTGACCTCCACCACACCTAAATCAAGCAAGCAACATGCTCAATATTTGTTACAGGTGTGTTGGGTGCTGGGAAGAACAACAATAAGCACCATCTGGGGTTCCCAGAGGACCAGAAAAAAAAAAAACAGGGAAACACTAGGCTGAATGAATGTAGGAGTAATGACAGTGTTTATTAACGCCACTGGAGCATGCCCTGATACCGTGCAGTCAACCATGCTTTCACCATTACAGTGAACAATATTCTTGATGAATTTATGAGCAATAATTACATCTTTCACCAGAGAGCATGGAAGGCGTTAATCTGACCGTGGAGGATCTGGTGTGTAAGGATTTGGTCCGGTATTTTATAGGTGATGTAACATGTGCCATGAAGAGTTGGCAGTCATCAACATACAGTATGGGACATGGCTACCCAGGCTTTTATGATGAAAAACTGGATGATGTTTTTCCCCCCAAAGCTACTTTTCTAATAAACCAAGACTCTTTCATTGACCTGTGCCAGGATGTAACCAAACCCTTTATAACTCTTATAGTGACAGCAAGCAGCGGGACCCGAAAGCCCACACATATACACCATGTTCAGAGACCTGTTGTAGAGCAAAGTGAACTTGAGCAGAGTGGAGAAATGGCGTCATTCCTCATGGGACCTACTGGTGCTATGAACTTTTTTTTGTATGTGTGTGTTTAGGGGACCTGCTCAGTCCTTAGCCAGAATTGGTGGCGCCGTGTGACGCACGGCTTCTTTAAAAGGCCTCTAAAGCTTTATGAGCGCTGAAGTTCGGGGAAGGCAGGGAACCAAAGTCCAGGATTGAGTAGAGTTCTGAAAACAAAAGAGTTCTGTTTTGCGTTGAGTTTTTTTCCTCCAATCATCGCATTTAGTTTTACTGTCTTTTGGAGGTACAGTACCAATGTATTACTATGGTTTAAAAGCACTATTCTGACTAATTTACCCAGCATTATTTAAAAAGTCTCAATTTTGCATCCTAAAGAGTTTGTTTATCTGAAAGTGGCTTTAAAGGTTCCAAAAGGACCCTGACGACAAAAGGTTTTTTCTGTCAGTGGCCTCACGAGTGAACCTTCCAACTTTTGCTAAATAGTCCGGTAGTTTCGGAGGCTAAGCATGGCCAAGACTTCCGATCAGGAAGAGCGACCATCAATATTCCGGAGGCTGTGGCCAACTGAGGGAACTAAATGTGCCATGTGAGCTAGGGATGCGACGATACCACTTTTTTGGAAAACGAGTACGAGTACGAGTACTTGCATTTCAGTACTCGCCGATACCGATACCGAGTAC
>JAQMYI010000008.1:24759305-24776814 GCA_030014275.1 Clariallabes melas
TTTAATTTTTTATTTTAAAAAGTAACGCCCCCCCCCCCCCCCCAACACTGGCATTAATGCAGGTCAAGGGTCAAAAATTAATCCAACACAGAAATGACAAAATGTGCAGTTCCTTCACCGTCACACCATCATTCCCAATAGAGCCTCATGTTATCTAGCAGTAACTGGCACGGTTTTCTTTGCCCACTTGCCAAATTATAGATTAACTGGAGTTTAGGCGGAGTCAGCTCCCACCAATATGATGATGACCAGAGCTCCCAAAGCTGAGCTTTAAAACCGCACTTAAGAAAATCTATGGGTGATGTCACAGAGGGTTTGTCCAGTCCTTATTGAGTCTATGGTGCAAACAGAACGCTAGCATCATAACACAGCACACACACACTAGCACCAATCGATTGCTAAATCACAAATATTCTACACTATTTTCTTCTGGTCACTGAGGTTAAGTTTTAATCAGCTATATTAATTATTAAGCCAATCCATCGTCCTTATAAATATAGAAAAACCTACAGTTGTGTTCGTGTGTAACATAGTGTTATTTAAGACGTTGTTATTTCTTAAGTTCTGTTGAGAACGTGGAAACTTAAGCAAGTCATGTCAAAACACTTCATCTGATTGTTCTGCCGTTCGTCCCTGACCGAATTACGCTCGCGATCACTTTACCATTGCTGCAAAATCGAGGACCGATTTCACTTAACGATCTGCACTACAGCGAACCTCGTAACCCAGAACCTGGACCGTAATCGCCCAAAAGCGCTCGGCCGTCTAATGAATTTCCTCTCATACAGCCTCAGAAATGTCAACACTCAATCACAGCGTAATGGAATACTAAACCTGTCGCAACCTTCCTGCGCTAGCGAGCGAGCGTGTGCACCATTAAAACATTCTTTGTTTGCAGACTCGGACCTTAAGGTCGTTCCTCATTGTTTAAGGCTTGGTTAACGCTTCCCACACATGCTCCAGATTTCAATAAAAAAAGGAACTGTTTAAAAACTGTCAGAAATGTTAAAAACCCAACACTGTCTCTGTGCGGTGGCTGTTCTGGGCTGAAAGAGGGACGGAGCTGATTTTCATTCCAATCTTATGAACAAGCTGTGTTCAGTTTAGTCAGCTGATGAAAAGCTGAATGAGGATCCTAAAAATAAATAAATAAATAAATAAATAAACAGTCTTAAATTTACTGCCTGAAAATAAAAATATATATATTTTTAAAATAATAAAAAAATACAGTGCTTTGGGTGTTTAGTTGCACCTAGCTTGTTTGCACTTATGTAATTTATATTTGTGTTTGTTTTTGTGCATGTGCTTTAAAAAAAAAAAACTGTTCTGATGAAATACTTTATGTATTATGTATTTTGCATGTTTTTGTAGTTGTTTTGCATTTTTGTATTTTTGTCTAAAAAAGTTTTGTGTTAATGTGCTTTGTTCAGCGTCCTTCACTTTACGTTATAGTTGTTTATTTTGTGTTTTTGTTGTTTGTTTGCATTTATGTAGTTCATTTGTGTTACTTACTGTATATGCACTCATGTTTGTGTTCTTACAATTTATAATTAAAAAAAAAAAATTTGTTCACATAGTTTATTTGTTGTTTGCATTTATGTAGTTGGAGTTGTTCATTATTTGTACTGTATGTTTTTGTTCATGGATTTTGTTTTGTTTGTGTAGTTTTATTTGTGTTAAGGCAGAATATGCATGTTTATTTAGGATATTTGAAATTATGTATTTTATTTCTGTTGTGTTATCTATGCAGCTTGTGTTCATGTAAACAATTTGTGTTATTTGTGTTTATCTATTTTATTGGTGTTAGGGGTTGTTATTTCTTGTTAATGTTGTATATTTGTATTGCTATTCGTGTGGTCGTTTTTGTAGTTTTTTGTAGTTATGGTCATTAAGGTAATAGATTTGTGTTCATGTAAGTTATTTGTATTAGAGCCATTTATGTTTCAGTAATTCATTTTGTTCAGAAAATCACTATGTGTTAATGTCGTTCATGTTCTTTGCATTATTGCTCATATTTTTGTGTAGCTTTTTTGCATTCGCGCAGTTTAAGTGCTTTCATGTTGTTTTTTGTGTTTAGGACATTTGTGTTTTTTATTTAACGCTGTAATCAATAATTGATAAATATTCATAACTCTTTTGTTCTGGATGAGGCTCATAAACAAGGTCACGACAGAAAAACCCCTTCAGTGTTAAATTTACCACCTGACTTCCAGCTTGTTTCTGTGAAACACATTGTTCTCTAGCGTTCCTCGGGTGATTTATCATGTTCTTATTGGCACAGTTCTGGCTCCGAGGCGTTCTTGGTCGCCTGAGAGCTGTTCCCCGTGTTCTCCGTCCCGCTAAAGAATGAGCGTGTCTGCAGGCGTCCTCATAAAGCCTCGTCCAGAGCTCGGGGTTTAAATTTGGAGTCGCTGGAAAAGCAGAGCTGCTCTCACAGTATATGAGCATTTAGCACCTGTAATGAACGCACGTGCAGACCCGTCGGGCCGTCGAGGGCGACCCTCGCACCAGAGGTCACGCTCGCTCTATTTTCTTTGGCCTGGTATTAATTCAGCTTCACAAGGAGAAGCAATCATGATGGAGGTAGGGCGCACACGGCTTCCTCCATACGAACTAATTTGATTTCGGGGTTACAAGGCAATAAATAAGCGCAGTAAAAACCACACTCCCGCGCTGGCCAGAACAAAAAGCACATTGTTACATCTTTAATTGACTTCGACACTGACTGCTGTGGCGGGCAATAACAATCCTCGATGTTTTATTTCCAAGTGAAATAGAAGCGAACCAGACAGAGAGACTGAGCGAGGGAGAGAAGGAGAAAGAGAAAGGACAAGAGAAAGGAATTTGGTGAATTAAGAGGACAGAAGAAGAAAAAGATGAGGGGAAATAAAGCACCACTTATTTTCTGGATGCGGTCCTGACTCTGCGTTTTTGTGGCAGGTGTGGATTTTACTGGGCAAATCAAGACATTTCTGAAGGATCCAGGGGAGTTTAGTGACCTGAACACCCCCATTGACTCAGGAAATGGACCGGCTCGGAGTGCAGCAGAGGTTCGGCCCCAGTGGAGCGCTCCACTGTCAGGGGGAGGTCGTTACACAATAGAGGCATAAACTCGGCAGGGTGGTCGGGTCAGTGATGGCTAGGACAGGTGTGTGTGTGTGTGTGTGTTTGTGTGTGCATGCATGTGTCTGACAAAGCATCTTCAGTAATCTATTGTGCTCCTTAAAAGCATGTTAGATGAAAGGAATAAGACACTATGTAGCGCTGTTATAGAAAAAAAATTATCAATAAGCGCATAGTTATTGAGTTTAAGTGTTTACTTCCTCATTAGCAATTTCCTAACATAATTTCCTGTCTGTGTGTGTGTGCGTGTGATCTTCAAGGCAAAGGCAGCTAAGTGTGCATGAGCCACTCTAAAATGAGACACACACACACCATATCAAACGCTGAGAGACGGCAGGTATTGGATCGTTCCACGCTTCATTTAGGACTCACAGGACCTGGTGGTGTAAAATGTATAGAATAAATAGAGATTAATTATGATCATTTTTATTCTTTATTGTAAAAAAAACAAAGGAGAGTCTTGATGCTCTGTGGGAAAAGACAAAGCGGATGATTCACACATTAGCCCAACCCGAGTCGGGCCAAAGGTTCGGGTCGTGTTTTTTCTTTTCTTTTTTTTTCTTTCTTCGAAGTGGAAAGGACTCAAGTGTTCATAAGAGTGGTGTATTGTTCTCCACACATCTTGGTGGTATTATCGCACTCGTGGTTTCAATTACAGGAAGTTTTATAGCTTTAATTCTATAAAAACTGTGTGTATTGTGAAAAAGAAGTGTGTGTGTGTGTTGGAAGCATGGAATAGTCGTGCATATACTGTAATCAGAGTTCTAGGGAAGCTCAGTGTGTGTGTGTGTGTGTGTGTGTGTGTGTGGCAGCTCAGGGTGGGAGTTCATTCATCATCCTGCAGCCTCCCGACTCCCGTCACACTGAGACCTAATTGACACCGAGGATCCTGCGAAATCCCCCAGCAAAGTGCTAACGCTTCTCACACATTGCGGGCGAAGAAAAGAAAGGCGACGAATGAGAACGCGAACCGTCGTTGTGATTCCTGGAACACATTCTCAATCATTTATTCCAATCCATTTGCATCATATTTTATCACTTCTTTCTCATTTTCTTCCCCCTAGAAAAACAGATACAGAGAAAAAATATGGCAATGGCATAATTCTAAGTAAAAAAAAAAAAACATGTCACAGAAGTAATATAAGCAGTCATAACGATGTCATAAGTGTGATATAACTTTATACAAATGTGGCATAAACCTGACAAGAAGTAAATAATAGGTGTAGTATAACCAGGGATAACAATGCCATGAGAATGACCTTACACAACCATGGCATTATTAACATATGACCATGGCATAAAAAACATGTCATAGACGTTATGTAACCAGTCTTAGCCATGCCATGAGCATAATGTAATGTTATATAACCATGGAATAGCCTGTATATGACTATGGCCTAAACCTGATCAAAATTAAATCAATATGAGTCATAACCTGTCATAATGTCATATGCATGGCATAATCTATATAACTGTGGTATAATTGACCAAAGCATGATGCTGAGAAAAACAAGTCTTAGATTGTTGTCATAACAATGTCATAAGCATGAAATAGGCTTATGCAGCCATGAGCGAATGCATTATAAATAAAAGTGTCATAGAACTGATATAATCAGTCATAACCATTTCATAAGCACAGCATAGCCTTATATAACCATGGCATAGCCTCAATATGACAATGGCACAACCCTGATAAAAAGATAAGTCGATGTCCTATAGTAGTTAAAGAAATGTCATAAGCATGACGTAACATTATACATTATAACCTATATATCATAAAATTCTAACCAGGCATAAACTTGTCATGAGCACAGCTTAACCATGGCATAAGTGTGACCATGACAAAACACTTAAAATATTTAAATTGCTCCTAACAGTGATAACCATAACATAACCTTATACAGCCATGGCCTAATCCACTGTAGACATTTCATAAATGTGATTTGCATAAACGTGTCATAAGCACAACATAATGTTATAAAACCATGGCACAATTAGCATATGACCACTGTGTAACCCTGGGAAAAAAAGAAGTTCAAAATATAAATTGCTGCTCATAACAGTTATAACAATATCATAAGCATGCATCCATGGCCTAATAACAAAGTAAATTCTTAGATGTGATATAAACATGCATACATGTGTAATAAGCATTAACCCTAACCCTAAGACCATGGAATAACTAGTATATCAGAACAGCATAAGCCTGAAAAAACAAGCCCTAGATGTCAAAAGAATGCCATAAGCATGACATAACCTTATGAAGCCAGAGCTTCATAGACTATGCCATGGATGTTATATAACTGTGCATAAATGTTAGCACAACATAGCCTCATACATCAGTGGCATAATTAGCAAATGATTATGGCATAACAGAATAAATATAAACATTTAAGTCATAATTGTGATATCAGCAGGCATAACAATGCCATAAGGACAACTGGATAATACATCCATGCTATTGGAGCATAAAAATATAACTCAGGCCTAGTTAATACAATTCCTTCTTATGATCAGTAATAAGCATGTCATTAACCTGTTATAGCCTTAACATATCCCTGACATGGCACACATGGCCTGACATAGCGCCTGTTTCCAAACATTGCTTAGTTTAAAACTTTATTCATTTGGAAAAAGGGTACGATTTGAGTGTTTGCACTTTTTGACAGAGAACTTATTTTTAGTTGTGATGTAAATCGTCAACATGTTTCACTCTTCCTGTCTTGAAAGTCAACGGATAGAATCAAATCACAGCTCTCTAATCGTTCCGTCTGGATTTCTTTTTCGCAAAGTAGAGAAGAACTCAAGATACAGAGAGAACAGAGAGGAGACAGGAAGACAAAGCCGGAAAGAAACAAGATGAAAAAACAGAAACAAAGGGAGAATGAGAGAATTAGATTGAGGGAGTGAGGGAGATAGATAGATAGATAGAGGAGAGAGAGAGAGAGATAGAGAGAGAAAGAAAGAAAGAGAGAGAGAGAGATGATTAGCGTCTCTGGAAGCAGTTCAGCTCATTCTCTGGGATCCTGAGGGATCAGTGTGTGGGCCTTGGCAGCTCGGTGAGTCCTGCAGGTGGGCTTTCCTTCTCTCTTCCTTCTCTCTGTCTTTCTCTCTAACACCCGGACAGCCCCAGCCGAGGACCATATTGTTTTCTCGTTCTCTTCTCCTGAGCGGAAAAGATGTTTCAAACATGAAGGCCGCGCTCTCTCGTGATTTATGCCGCGTCTGACGCTGGTTCGGTACCAAGTACAGAAACGTCTTGTTTTAGCTCAGCGCGAAGCGGCCAGGGCAGAGGTCACTCCGAGTCACGGCCCCCGGGGATCGGGGTGGAATAGTTTTAAATCTCCAGGGTGCAGCTCGTTCAGATTCAGCTTTACTCCCAGGACAAGAATTTGGCTCCATTCTGAATCGCTTCACCAGATGTTCTGTCCTTCTGCATGTTTCTTTTTCTTTCTGCAGTCCATTGTGCTTTTTTTTTCAATGCCACAATTAACGATCATAAATCACATCCCTTTCCATCACTAGAGAATATTCTGGAATGATTCAATAATTCAGCACATAATGGAAGCATGTTTATGTTTCTAAAAACCACATATCAGTGCAGAACAGGACTCGCAGACATTGATAGCGCCTTGTTTATATGACAAAGTGAGCGAAACATGACATAAGCATGTCATAACATGGTCATTACCATGTCATAAGTCCAAAACATAATAATAATAATAATAATAATAATAATAATATAACACATCTGTGTGGTAATTAAGTGTAGCTTAGTCCTTATAAAAATAGGGCAGAATTATGATATAACTTTAATAACCATGACAAACCCCTAACATAATAATGACATAAAATCTTCATACAAAGATGGCATAACATGGCACAAACCACATCATATATAGGATATAACAAGGTGCAACTGTGACATTATCTTATGAAGTATATGGCATGTAATAAACCATGTCATAGCTGTAATAACATTATGTAACACATTATATAAGCATGAAACCACTAAAAAACATTGCCATAACCAACGCATAGATGTGACATTACCAAACATAACAGTGTCATACAGTACGTGTAGCAGTCTAATACAACCAACAAATTATATAACCAAAATAACCATGTCATAAACACAGCATAATCATGTGCATCCGCACTATTGCATAACCCTGGAATTAACATACTGTATGTGATATAACCTCTCATAAGAATATTAACAACCATGGCATCACCCTGAAATAAACGTATCTACACATAACAATACGCAAAGCATGACCATACAGGTATATAGCCCAATCCTGAGAGAAATCATTTCATGTATGTGATATAACCAGACATAGTCATGTCATAAGCAATGCATGACCATATACAGTACATCCATGGCACAATAGTAATAGAAACTATGTCTAAAATGTGTTATAACCAGACATAGTAATGTCATAAGCTTAAAATTACCTTATAAAGTCATGCCATAGTATATACAGTAACTATAACCAACAATTTTATAAACCTTTCTGTCATTACATATAGATGTAACCTTGAAATAAGACTTCATAATCTTGCCATTAGATGCCATAATCATTCCATTACTATTTTTAACCTCGTCATAATGATATATGATTTAATATAATGACCATGAATGATAGTACACTTTATCTGACATGACCAATCATAGACCTGATCTAAGCATCAACAGCATCAAAACACAGTTTAATTCACTTCTTCATAAAACTGTTTAACTGATAATATACAGATGTTTGGTTATTATTTTTGGTTGTCTTGTGGGAAAAATGTGACAGGACAGGACGCCATTTTCTTTAACTTTCACTCTGCGTAGATTTGTGGAATCGGTGTAATGGTGGATCGATGGTTGTTGTTGTTTTTTTTCTTATCCTGTCAGGACTGTATCAGTAGAAGTTTCAACACAGGGGGGAAAAAACCTGGAGCTCTGAGCTTGTCTGTCAGACATTTTACTTTCTTTGTCCGTTTTCTTTTTTAAATGATGTGCTTATTTATTTATTTATTTATTTATTTGTCCTGCAGGGCTCTCGGGTGCTGTCAGCGCTGAGAATCAATGGGCCAGGAAGAGTAATACTAATCCCACCCTTCAGCTGCACTGGGCCATACCCAAGGACAAAAGAGAGAGAGAAAGAGAGAGAGAGAGAGAGAGAGAGAGAGAGAGAGAGAGATCCTTCTAACTGTAGTTCAAGTCAATGAAACCTTTATATTTTTGTTTACTTTCTGATTACTGATGTAGAACACAGCAGATATTAAGTACATACATACATACTGTACTATTTTTTCAGATAATTCAGAATAGAATTTAACAAAAACTTCATAAAAAATTGCCTTTTTATGAATATTATATTTTTATAGGTTTTAAATCATAACCAACTTGCAGTTGTTGAATAATTTTCTCCTTGTATATTAAGTGTTACAATTTTAAATTAAATTTCATGTAAAACTAATTTTAAGTATTTTAAAACATACAAATGAATAGGTTTAAAACAAACTGGATCTTTTTACATAATATTTATAACTTCAATTAAATACTTTTGTTTTGTGATGTAAAAAGATGTATTATGCTTATGGATGTATGAGAGAGGGTCAGTCCATCCGCACCTGTCACTTTTAATGTTAGTCATGCTGACTTGATTCTTTGGAATTTTACAGAATTTAAGTAAATTTTAAAGCTTTCAAGCTGCGACAGCAGCACATTCATGAAAGCAAAAGAATATCATATATATAAAAAAAAACACGTTTCTCCCGCCTGTCTCTCGCCCGTCCGGGTCTCTGGAGGTGGTAAACAGGGCACTCTGAGAGTGCTGACTCTTTCATGAACCCGACACGGAGTGAATTACATGCAGAAAAGCAGAAAAGGGAGCGTGATTATTTCTCAGTTCTCTCGGCCTTCGAGGTGATGAAGTCGGACTTGCTGAAAGCTAGACGTCTTCATCTTCCTGCGTGATGCTAATTGCAGCATGGGAGATTGCAAATGCGGAGTCGGGGAAGGTGCAATGCCCTGGGCGATACACGCTGCTGATGCTTAGTGACAGCGCTATGCGCTTGGAGAGAACGGTTTTCATTAACATCTCATGTTTCGTTAAAAAAATACGCAGGAAATGCTTAAAAAAACACGTATGTGCAAAGCATCCTGGGATTCGATTAAGTAGAGGCAGTCAGGCCATAAAAGAAACTGCATTCTCCGGTAATGTTTATAAGGCATCCTCAAGAGTTTATATTACAAGCTTAGGTGTTTGTTAGATGAGATCAAATATATGATGTGTAGATACTTAGAGCAGAAGCGAAACTCGAAATTTTGCCTGGACCCCAGAAGGCCATAAAAATAAGCTATTCTTCTTATTTTTCAGTATAAGATATAAGTTTAAGATATAAGTTTAAGTTATTCTATCTCCTATAGCAGACAATGAAAGTAGAATTAAATGATTCAAATAAAAAAAAAGATGAACAAAAAAATTGTTCATTGTACTAACAGTTTCGTAATAATATGTCAGTAGTTATGAACACAAAAAAATACAGTATATTTTAGGGGTTGCACAGAATAATTGATTTTAATATCCCTTGTTTCCAGGCACAAGACAGGTGTAGGTGTCCATGCATCAAAACGTTCACCAGAGGTTTTAATGCTATGAACTTATCTTCACATTGATCCCAAATAGAAATATCATATATAACCAGATGAGATATATGACCAGAGATATGGCTAATATTGTTGTGTAAACATGTTAGCTAGACAGCTAATGAATAACCTTATGCACTCTTATGTATGGTTAATGTATGTTCGTCATATATTTAAAAAAAAAAATTTAATCTCTTGCTCTCTCTCTTTTACCACTGAAAAATCGGCCATAAAATTACAATGCAAAACATTAAGCCAAATATTGATCTAGGTTCTCCTTTACCAGCAGGGCAGTTCTGGCCCCTTGGGCATCCAGAGGTCTCTGCGGTGTGCTGTGGTTTCTGGCACTGGGACGCTAGCTGCAGATCCATAAACTGCTGTAAGTTGCAGGGTGTGCCACCATGGATCAGACTTGTTTGTCCAGAACATACCATGGGTCTGTAGTCGGATTGAGATTTGGGGAATTTGGATCAACTCACAAAGCAAGCTGTGATGCACTGGCTGTTCTGGTGCTTTTCCATCCTAGCCAGCATTGTTTTGTTTGTTTTTTTTCCAACAATTTGTGCTACATTAGCTTCTTTGTTGACTCAGACAGGACAGGCTGTGCATTGGCCCCACGGACATAAATGAGCCTTGGGTGCCCATGGTACTCTCACCAGTGATAATCAATGTTATTCAATTCACTTGGTGGTGATCTGTGTCTGGTTGATATTAGCTTTGCATCTGTTAGCACTGTGCCAATTTCATAGCCTAGTTTATTTTCTTGATGTTCTTGCTCATATGGATTTTGTGATGGGGAAGCTTCCAACACAGAGCTCCAACTTGACCTGGTGCCGTCCACAGCCCCAATTTCAGCCCCATTCCCTGTGGAAGTCAACCCTTTGACCTCCACAATCCAGCTAGAGGCGGAAGAGGTGCTGTCCCTTACCACAAGCCCACACCATACCTTAGCCAGGATTTTACCAGATGTCAATCAAGTGGCTTCTTTAGCCATGATTCCATGTCATATCCCAGGCAGGCTTTTGCCACAGGCCAAAGAGATCAGTTACAAGCTCAAACCTTCCCCCAGCCAGAATCTTGCTAATGGCTGAATAGGCGCCCTCTGCAGCATTAAATCCATGCCATGCCCCTGCCAAGATCCTGCCCGAGATCTAAAGAGGGCAGCCTCTTTAGACTTGAGCCAATGACATGCCCTAGTCAGGATCTCATCAGACGTGAGGAGGTGGCATCTCCAGCATTTGCATTCCCCAGCAAAGCTCCTGTCAGAGGTAAAAACGGCAGCTTGTCTAGCCACAAGTTCATGCTATGCCCCAGCCAGGCACTTGATGAGATCAAAGATGTGTCCTCTCCAGCCATGAGCCCATACCAAGCTCCAGCCAATCACATGCCTGAAATCAAAGAAGTGACCTCTCTTACCACTAGCCAACACCAGGAATCAGCCAGGCTCTAGTAACAGGGCAAAAAGGTGGCCTCTCCAACCACTTGTACAGACAATGACCCACCCAAGGCACCATGAGAGCCAGACGAGGTAACATCCTACACCATGATCCTATACCATGCCGCTGTCTGGCTCACACCAGAGGTCAACAAGGTGGCCTCTGCAGCCATAAGCCAATTGCCAGAGGATGAAGAGATGGTGTCTCTAGCTACTTGTCTACACCACATCAGGGGACAAAAAGGTGACCTTCTATGTCCATCCCACATTGGGCCATCATTTGGAGGTTTACTCCGTCCCTCCAAAGATGATGCTCCACATCTTAACTGGCATCTCAGGTAGAACTTAGCTTCCCCTCAGCCTCAGGATCAGGAAAGCCAATGCCTGGCTACTTAAAGACTGCCCCCAGACTCTTTTGGACATTGAGTGGTGTGTTGGCAGTATGTTTGTAATTTTTCAAAAGAAATTACACTGGAGGAGGAGGAGCCTAATGATGTTGTGAATAGATTTTTTTCTATTGTTTTAAGTTTCTTATGATCTTTTAATGTGTAATGTAGAAGGTATTCATTGTAATGAAAAACACATTTTCATTGTTATAATTGTGACTCACAAGCAGAGCATTAGTTTGCTATATTTTTCTATTATTAAAACTCAACCAACAGTATGATTGACACTAAACTGCATACTTAAATGACCACAAACATAAACTAAGCCTGATTTATCCATTGTGAGAAAGCGAAGTTATAGAATTTTGGAAAATTGTGCAAGTTTGCATTTATATAACCAAAACAATTTTGATACAACATTTTTTAACACTCTGTTACTCAAGGAAACTATGTACAAAATATTCTCCATCAGTTTTAAATAGTTCTTGCTTCTTTGGAACAAACCTATTTTCCTGCAAAACTGACTAAAAGGATTTATCTAGTTTTGGAAAAAATCTTTGAAAATCAATGAAAAATGTATGTGTAAAAACAAAATGCATAAATCTTACATGAATTAAGTAAATATTCAGGTTGAAGTAAGGTAAATGTGTAGTTAAATATCACTTTTCTTTCCTTGAGTGTGTGTGTATGTGTGTGAGATGCGCCTCTGAAACGCTGAGGCCATGTAAAAAAAAAAGCATGCACACGTTGTTAAGTAACACTGATTTGGTTTGACAGAAAGCGATGCAGAGAGTTTCAGAGCGGTTGCTGAAAAAAAAAAAAGTACATGACATCCATTTTCCTCAAACACTCTATTCAGTTACATGGCTGGTGGCGCCGGTGCTGATGAACACCATCTTTTACACCCTGTGCTCTGTGTGCGTGTGTATGTTTCTAAGAGTATGTGTGTTGCCTTAGCTCAGCAGGAGTGATAATGACTCGTTAAGGTCAGAAGGAGTGTGTAGTCCTCTCTAATCACTGTGTGTGCTTTGATTAGCCGTGGCACTGGAATAATGTGTGGCATTTCCCTGCCGCTGTTGGGCGTTTCGCTGAGATGATTTACCGGCCCTTCAGCTCCTTTCCCCTCCGCTTTCTCTTTTCCTCCGTCCCGGCGGTTTTGATTTATTTTTTACCGCCTGTCTGAGTCATTTATCACGCGCTGAATGGCTAGCGAGGTAATCTGACATTAGCGCCCAAATAGCTCCACATAAAAAAAGAGAGAAAGAACGAAGCAAGGTTTGTCGTTTGAATAAATCATAGCAACATGTCTCCATTAAAAATAAAGAACGAGCTTGGCGGAACCTGAAGTGAGAACCTGAAGGAGGAGGTTAAAGAAACAGTAAGTAAAAATTTCCTCCGTTTGGAATTAAATGGAGTGTATCAGAATGCCACGTTTGTGAAACACCTTCATGTACAGAAATTGAATGAGCTGGATAATTATAAGGCTCTGGTACAAAGGCCACACCTTCTCCATGTTAACTGACAAGCACAGAGGCCATGACTCCTTCATTGCTTGGACTGACAGGCACTGTAGCCATGCCTCCTAAATTTAGACTGACAGGCATAGAAGCAAAGGCCACACCTTCTTCATTTAGACATAGGCCACACCTTCTCCATGTTGACTGGCAAGCACAGAGTCCATGCCTCCTTCTTAGCATAGACTGACAGGCATTGTAGCCAAACCTCCCTAATTTAGACTAACAAGCACAGAATCAAAAGCCACACCTTCCTCATTTGGACAGAAGCCATACCTTGTTTATATTGACTGAAAGGCACAGTGGCCGCAGAAACCACACCTTCTTTATTTGGACAGATACCTCATTGGTGGTTCACAAACAGACCAGGAAGCAACACTTCCTTGATTTTGACTGACAGGCACAGCGGCCACACCTCCTTTATATACACGCAGGACTCCATCTTCAGTGTTACCAGGTTGGTTGGGTTTCCACCTAATTGGGTGGTTTTAATTTTAATTTTGTGGGTCTAAATTGGTATGGGTGGGTAAACAAAATTCGGCTAAACAAATATTTGAGATGAAATTTGTATATTTCATAACATTATACATTTTATAAGCTGATTTGAAACAAAACCTAGGCAGTACTCCAGCCAATAAGTGATCATGACATTAATAGGCAGACATCTCCATTTCATTGTCATTGACTACTAGACGGTGGTGCTGACCTGCCAGCATGGTGTTTTTTTTTTTAGGCAAGTGCACTAGATGACATTGCATTGCATTGTTAAATGTGGCTTTGACGTTACAACCTGCAAATCTACATTTACAGGTTGCTGAAATGAATATTGTCGAAATATATTGATTGGTTTTGTGAATGCCTGCCAAAGAGGCCACGCCCACAGAGACCACGCCCTGGCCTAACAGGCTTCGGGGTATTTCCTTCGTTGGGTCTAACATGAAAATGGTGTTACTCTAATTATAACAAAAGGATGTCAAACACAAAGAAGCAGACAAAAGGTGCTGTACCTCCGCACACACATACAGTACATACACACACACACACACACACTCACACAGAGTTTGCCACAGGCCAGTGGTCAAGCTCTATTTCTGTATTATTCATGAACACACTCTCCTTAGAGAGACTGCTTCTTTGTTAGTGTGTGTGTGTGTGTGTGTGTGCGCCCTTAAGGTGTTTCAACCTTTCCAGACCTGAGTAATAACTAGCTGGACAAACAAGGCTGGAGGACATCATACTGAAGGAAATATAGCTGAAAACTCCAGTGTGTTTAATTAATCATTTGTCTGTTGACTTTTGTTAAGCTAAGACACAATTCCACTCTGTGTGTGTGTGTGTATGTGTCTTTGTTAGTCTGTCCTGAATTACCGAGTGACACGCAGCCCTGAGTCTATAAATGTAGAACTTTTTAATACTCTGAGGTAAATTTTATCAGCTAAACGCTAATCTGCTCACTTGACCACAAAACAAACATTAGCTAGCATGCTAGTGCATTAACTAGCACAAAAATGTTGATATGCTAATTTTTTCTTAGCTTTCAGCTTTGTTAGCTTTACTTGATGCAATAATAATATTTCCTAGCAAACGTATTATGTATTGATGATATTTTATATCATCGCATATAAAATTAAAACACGAATTAGCCTCCTATACAGTACAACCTAAAAATTAGCATGGTTGTACAGGTAGCTAATCCTAGGTAACTGAATTAGGTGCAGATGTTGCTCGGCCTATCTTTGGTAATGTTGCTAAACCTTTATATTTTAATAAAAAACATTATGATTTTATACCAGAAGAAAAGGTTAATTAATAAATGCTAATAAATTAGCCTCCCTACTGCTTGCATTAAAATTATTATTATTAAATTATTACTCCTCATTATTACTAAAAGCTAAAATGCTAACTATTTAACTATTTAACTATTGCTAACCTATTTTATTCTATTTAAAAATATTTTGTTTATTTATTTAGCTTTTCATCAAAATTAATTTAGGTTAATTAACTATTTTTATTCTTTTTTTTCTGCAAAACAGGTATCCATACCCATATAATACAAATACAAATTTTGACCCAACGCATAAGTATTGGCACCCACTGCTTCCTCCGCTAGCATGATAATGGGTGCTCAAGTGCGCCGCGTGTCTCTGCGCTTCTCCAGCTTAATTATTAAGAGCCGTGGCTAATGAACTGTAGGATTAGCCGGGTGATAATCGTCGTCTGGGTCGGTGCATTAAGGTCTGCTCAGTGTCATTAAAAGCCACCGAGGGGAACCCGAGACAGAGAGACAGGAAATGAGGAGAATCTTTGCTATGTGTGGCTTTCTGATACATTAACACGTGGGAAGACGTTTGTCCTCCTGTGTGTCTACTGTAGGTTTGTTGCTAGGCAGTTTTGTTTAATTTATTTAGTTTCACTCATTTGATCTAATGAAACATTTGAGTTGTTTAGCATCAAATTTCAACATAAACTACTCTTTTTATTAACATAAACTACAGTTAGCAAGCGAGCAGTTAGTGAATGTTTGTTTACTGCTAACTCAGCAAAATATTCGAGTCAGCCTACAAGAATTTGCTAATGACTTGCTGAAAGTTTAATCTTAGTAACTCCTTTTGCTATAAATGAAGGCTTTCAGCAGTTAATGAATGTTTACTGGTCCTGTAGAAACCTTGTTAACGTGAACATTAATGTATGACACAATCAAAGATAAATTTTTTTGAGAAGTTAGCAAATGTTTGCTTATGGCTAGATAATTAGAATTTGTTTGACGCTAACTTGAATATTTTTATTTGTTTAAATCTAGCAGTGCGCAAGTTTTTCTTTAATACTAGCTATAGCTAAATTTCGAAATGTCGAAATTTTACACAATCCTTGCATGCATTTGGAAATTTCATATTAAAAGTTCGACAAAGTCCCACACCAATGTTTTCATTTGTTGGGAGCAGTTAGCAAATGTGATTTCTCCTAGACATAGATTAATGAAAATGTTTAACTCATTGAACATGTATACAAATTTTCGACAGTGCATATAGGTTTTTGTTGATACTGGAAAGCAAGCAGTGAACAGTTAGCATGATCTCAAGTTAGTTAATGATTGCGTTTGAGCTAGTACATTGGCACCTTGGCAAACGAACATTAAACGCCTTACGATCTAAAATTGTGCGAGAAATTCGTCTCAGCATGCAAAGCATTTTCGCCATATGAGTGACCAAACTGAGCTAAACTGAACGCCGGCTTGTCCCTACATTGTATGTATGTCTGGCTTTCATCTACACTGCACCGATGTATTAGTTGTGCGTACATCTGAGAGCGATTCAAAACTTATTTGCATCAGTGGAAAGTGAAGCAAAGCGAGTTTACTTACTTTTGCATGTTGTGCATTTTGTGAAGAAGGAAACACGGTAGAAAAAAAAGAAAAGAGAGCCACTTTCAGTTTGGATTTTAAAGCAGCCGGTGCCAAGAGGAACCATGAATTAAGGTTAAGTGAGGTTTAATGTTTAAATTTATTTCATATTTTACTGCATTTACATGTCTTTCCTAAATGTTTTAAATGTTTTTATATGCAAAAACATGATTATAGTGTTGGAAATTGGTAACATTATTGTAATATTTTTGGGTGGCTGGAACGGATTATCTGCATTTACATTATTTCCTATGGGAAAATGCGTTTCACTATATGAAATTTCATCTAAGAACTCGCCTCCAGAATGGATTAAATTCATATTCTGAGGTATCACTGTATCGAAGTAGGTACAGCACCGACTTACAAGGTATGTGGATTCATTAAAAAAAAATAGAATAATAGGTGAAAAATTATATTACTTTTTTTTTTTGGAGGTTTCTCAACAAAATAAACATTATTCATTCATTCATTATTTTACTTGCAACCTTTAGCTTTTGTCTGTTCTTTCTTTCTTTCTTTTTTTGGATGGCTTACATTTTTGGAAAATTCCCTCTTTGTGTGTGTGTGTGTGTGTGTGTGTGTGTGTGTGTGTGTCTCAGTGAGCGGCCTAGTTCTGTCTAACACTGCCTATATTTACTTTTAAAGGTTTAAGAGTGTGTGTGTCTATGTGTGTGTGTGTGTGTTGCACATCTTCCCACGTCGCCTCACTTCCCTGCTGCCCACCAGGGAGCTGCTCTGGTCTCATTTACCCAGAAACCCCTGCTTCACCGCTGCTATTCCTGATGTCCAGAGACCGGGACCTCCGATTCATCATCCTCTAACACGCAGCAGCGCATTTATCACCCAGCGTTACTCAGCGCTACACACGCATACTTCGCACACGGATAATTACAATCAAACTGAGCAGAATGGAGTCACAATTAGGTTTCCCTTTACGCACACACACACACACACACACACACACACACACACACACACACACACACACACACACACACACACACACAC
>JAQMYI010000008.1:24803881-24817214 GCA_030014275.1 Clariallabes melas
ATTTTGTGTGACAAACATGCAAAAGAATAAGAAATCAGGAGGGGGGCAAATAGTTTTTCACACCACTGTATATAAATTGTCTCTGTTGTCTGCGTAACTTCGGGTCAGTGTGTCATAATTACGTGTTTTAACGGCAAGGTTCAGACAATATCTTGCTGAAGATATTCACATTCTTGATTTGTGAAACTCGTTGTGAAACGGGGTGCATCCTGGAAGTGGAGACTCATGTTAAGAAACTTATGGTTTGGACCGCTTCCCAAGGTCACACTCACGCGAGTATAGAGAACACTCTATATGGAACTTTAAGTCAACTTAAGGTTATGGACACACAGGAAGAAAAGACAGGCTAGCAGGTGTAGGTGACCAGAGGCAGACTAAGCATGCGCTTGCTCCAAGATCTCTACTGGGCCGACTCCTACTGGGCGGACTCTTAGCCTAGTCTGTATGTCTTTGGACTGTGGAAGGAAACCGCAGTACCCAGTGGAAACCCACCAAGCACGGGGAGAACATGCAAACTCCATGCACACAGAGACGGGAATCGAGCCTGGCGGGGAATCGAACCCGGACCCTGGAGGTGCAGTAATTCAGAGAAATGTTATTCCCAAGATTCTTTAGTGAGCTCGGGTCCCAGCACTACCGCGGAGCTGCTGTTGGGCTCATGGGCAAGACCCTTAACCCTGCACTGCTCCGCTCTGCGCATTGCTCCGGATGATTAAACGTGATGATTCAAAGTGTCATCCATAGGAAAAATTGTAAAACATTTTCCCGAATCATATGTCTGTCATTAAAACGTAGCGTTCAGCTGAAATCCCCTCCGCAAAAAAACCCCACATGCATTTTTCTGCTTTTTTCACCAATTCCCACGATGTCATGAATAAAAAGGCTTGCAGCAGGGCAGCAAAAAAAATAAATAATAAGAATAAAATAGAGTTGGTGGTTTCTGGAGTATGAATCGTTTTTGGATGGAGGCTTTTCCCAAAACACACACGCAGAGGGTTTACGTGCCAAGATCAGGGAGCGGCAGGAATGCGTGTGTTTTTATAGCGTGGGTTGGAAGAACGAGAGAAAGAAAGAATGAACGAAAGAAAGAAAAGAATGACAGAACGAGGGGAAGGCTCATCTGGTCAATGTCCTCCGAACCCACACATGGTCCTCTGGGTGTCCATACAGAGTCCTGCATTGTCCACCCATGCAGATACGGACACACCTCGGTATCACCCTGCCCAACACATGGACTCTATCAGTATCGTCTTCATCCTTTCTTTTCTTCATCACGTTTTTTCAGAAACAGTGTGGTCTCGTTAAAGGAGTCGACATCATGAGATGAAAATGCGCCGAAGATCAAGTGCAGTGATTATTTGTAGTAATACACAATGTGGAGGAAGAAGAAGAAGACAATGAGGAAGTAGTATTCATTGTATGAAGAATTATATTCTAGCGACGAGATCATATATAAAATATGCATCTAATGCAAGTCATTATAAACAATATCAGTTCTTGTGGAGGTCCAAACGTTGTTCCTGAACTCTTTGCCATCCACCGTGTAGATAATCGATGGAACATAACTCCAACAGCAGGTAAGATATAAAACGTGACACCTCGCTAGCTGACGTGTTTGCTCGCTGACGACTCGTTTGCATAAAAGCAAGTGACGAAAAGTGATGTCAGATCAAAACACACTTATAAATCAGCTGACATCCGCATGTTCTCCTGTCAGGTAGAACAGCAGGTCTTTGGCTTTAACGCGAGGTTTAATATAAACGATTTACGAGCTAAGCATACAGTGTACAGCATGTTGCAATGTGTTACTTCCTGGTTTCTCTCCAGCTCAGCCTTGGCCACGCCCCCTCACCATTGTTCACAACTGGTCCTCAGGAATAACATCCTCGCTTCCCAAATAATTACTCATTTTATTTATTACCCATCATCATCATCATCATCATCATCATCATCTTGCCCGAGTCATGTTAATGTAAATGCTTTTACATTTTTATTCCTTCAAATGTTAGCCCAAAAAAAATTGTAAAAAGTACAAAAGTTAAAGTTACAGCGAATAAAAAAGCTAATCAAAATAAAAAAAAGCAAAGTACAACAACATATAAAATAAAACTGGCATAAAAATAAGACAAAATGGTCATAAGGACATTATAATCATAAATAAATCTAAAGAAAAATTTTATTTGTAGCTATTGGTCGAATGAGACGTGTACTATAAATGTAGTAACACAAATTCACTAATGATTTAGTCAAACTGTAACTTTAAACAGAAACTGGATAAGGACAGAAATAAAATGTTAAATGCAGTAGAAAATAAAAATGCAAACTGAATAATGCAGTACTGAGCCATGCCTCATTTCTTCATATTAAATTAAATTTAGTTTAATTATGTAGATTAACTTAAAGATAAAATGGAAACAAAAGTTTTACTGTGACAGGTTGCAAAGTGTCTACAGACAGATTTTTTAAAAATTGGTTGTTTATGTAACAGCCACAGCAGCGACCTCATTTCCCCTCTTGTCTGTTCCAACCACTCAGCATTCTGCATCATCAGTAAACTAATCACCAGCCTGATCATCTGTCATCATCTGCTTCTCCCTGGTTCATGCCTTAAGTTAGAATAGATGGGTTTCTTATGCTCAAATGGTTCGTAGGCGAAACTATGTGGCTTAACAAACAAAAATGACTCCTGTGAAAAATTCAGAGCTGAAAACCGGCCAAAACAAACAGCTGAAAAAGTTATTTCCTAAAGATTACATTATAATACAAGAAATTCTCGCTCTTCGGAAGCAAAATGTGAATTAATGAGGGTGTATAAACTTTTACACAGTACTGTAAATTTTAAAATGCAATACATATACAGTTATATCATTGACTTCTTTCTGAAAAAGTAAAATGAGCAAGCAAATATAATGGATTAAAAATACATTAAAAAGCATTTATACTCAATTACATGGAGCAGTTATCAAATTTGTTTATAAATTCTTTAAAAAAAAAAAAAAACAATTCCCAGTGTCATGTTGATTTGCATCCTTCTGTGGTAATGAAAATATAAAAAAATATATTAATTTTGGTTAATTTTCAGTGTAACATTCTGTTGTGATTCGCCGTTGAACATCACAGATGTTAAGATGATAATGTGATTAAAATTAGCAACAAAAAAAAAAAACAGATTTGCACAGTTCATTTCAGAAACGAACATCACGTACACGTACCAGTACATAGGATAAATAAACACTGGTGCAAACTGGGAGGCGGAGTTTTACATCTGTCAGTCAAAAGCAGGTCGCACCTGAACTCCAGCTCCTACTCGGGAACGATTAATTAGGCAGAATCAAGAGCGGGTGCTGAGCCTTGGCACGAGGAACGTCTTTACACCATCGGCAGCAGCCGAGCATCGGAAGCACGGCAGGAAGAAGTTAAGGAACAAGCTGTCTTCCCTTCTTCCTCCGCAATCGCTTTTTTCGCACTCGGCGAAGGCGGCTCGGCCCGTTAATCTGTTTGCACGTTTGCGGTGCTAACAATGTGTTGACAACACGCTGACATCACACAGATGTCAGACACATCTGCCTTCTCCGCCTGATGAATATTAATCAGACTTTCAGACACACACACACACACACTCTCTCTTCACACTCGCACCAGGCCTCTCACTCTTTGCTTCTGTCTCCACTACTCATTTCATTCCTCTCTCTCTCTTTGTCTCCGTCTCTTCCTGTCTCTCTGCATCGCCTCCTCCTTGTCCTCAGACCTAGGTCATAAATTTACAGATTCTTCTGGACCTCAGCGGACCGAACCACTTCCTCTCCGTCCCACCCGTGAAGACCTCTCACTCCAACTGCCAACGGGAAATCCTTACACGCTTGTCGACATCGGGAAATTTCCCTGCAAATATACGGTCGCGTATTTGCGGTCTGTAAGTTCGTTCCTGCGAAACCAACCGCTCTGTTCTCCCAGAAGATCTTCCAGGATGAAGGAGAAGCCATGAGTTATAGTCAGAGTGCTTCCACATAATCATAATTTACTGATAAATACTGCTCATAACACGGCGCTGACAAATCCTCGATTCTGATTGGTCAGATAACAAATGTCTGATAAAAATGACAAAATTTACGTAATGCCTCATTTCTTGGACATTCAAGAAAACAATTATAATTGTTAACGTAAATGGAACCTTTAACAGATAAGTACTTAATTTTTTAATTAATATAAGAAAACTTAAAATCCCTGGCAAAATGCTCTGCAATAGATGAATAAAATAAATAATGGGAAACAAATAAGATCAAATTAAATAAAAGAAATAGTAAAATAAATAAATAAACCAAATAAAATAATAACAAAGTTATTAAACTGTTTAAAAATAAATATAAAATAAACTCAAAAGGACTAAAAACATAACTATGAAACAATTTTAAAGTATTATAAATATATAATTTTATTGTGTGTCTCATTTGCTTTTCAAATTCATTTCCATTTTAATTATTTAACTAATTAGCATTTTTTTCTGTTGTATGTACCGGATTTCTTGGTGTTTTTTCGACTCGCTATTTAGGAAAAATGAAGAAGTAAACAAAAAGAATGTTAGAAAATTTTAGAAAAGACAAAATGAAATAAATTTTTAATTTAGCTGATTGATTAGTATTATTTAGACAGAAAAAAATAGACAATATAAAAGACGAAGCATGTTCTTCCTTATTTACCAGTATAGATAACATGCATTATTATTATTATTATTATTATTATTATTATTTTTATTATAAGACCCAACTTCACACACCAAATACGTCTTTGACTGATCGATTACATTTTCAGGGAAATGAAAAACGTCTATGAATTTCCTCTGGCATTAATCCTGACCTTCTGTTTTGTTACTTTATATGCTTTATATAGAAGCCACCTTGTCATAAATCACAGCCTCTCTTTCAGTCTGGTGAATGTTTCAGATTAAAACGAATGTGCTCTGATTCTGTTGTGCTGTAGGTTTTTTTTTTTAATGCTGTATTTACAGTTCCAACAATGAGACTACCGGTTTAGAATGTTTTATGCCTGCACAAAGAAAAACAGATGTGTTTCCTGTCTGGGAGAAGTGTGTGTATATGAGTGGGCGTTTTGTATGTTTTTCATAGTGGATGTGAGACTTTTACAGTAGGAATATTGAGGTTATTCGATCATTCAATCCATTATCCGTTCACATAACACATAACATCATGAATATATAGTTCAAGAGCTTTAGTTAATGTTTAGGACAAATATCAGAATGTAGGGGAAAAACAAATAAAGGTGACCAGTCACCAGGCTGGCTTCAATCCTACAGTACTGCAAATGATCACTTTTCGAAAGCTGGGCGAGTAGAAAGGCATGAATGCAAAAAAAAATCATATTGATGACCTAGAACCTCAGAAGACCACATGGGGTTTGATTCCTATCAGCCAAGATCATTCTTACACTACTGCATATAAGCCTCTGCACCAAAACAACAGGTTTTAATAGTTTTATATGCAGAGGTGGAAGGTCCACATAAGCACACAATTCATGTATTTGTAGTTTGTGTAAGTGATTTTTATTAGAGGATTACTTTTACTCCACTACATACAGCAAATAGCTGTACTTCTACTTAACTGAATGGCATTGCGTTAAATTAGTATGTAATGTTTGAAGTGAACATTTGAAGTGTAATTGCATGACTTTCCTTTCAGGAAACAGGGAGAGAGAGAGAGAGAGAGAGAGAGAGAGAGAGAGAGAGACTTTTGCTCAAGTACACATGCTAATGCAAGACTTCTACTTTTACTTGCGTAATATTTGTCCAGGGGAATGTCAACTTTTACTCAAGTGCAGGATTTTTGTTCTTTGTCCACCTCTGTTTATATGGCAGTGTAAGTCATTACTAAATAACTAGCTAGTGAATAAAAAATAAAGATGGTTTGGGTTATATTTAGATGTGCTGTCATAAGACCTTCTGGCCGATCAGAACTGAGAATTGTGGTATACCAAGTAATGGAAGTCAATCTTTCCATTATGCAGCCTTTCATTTTGGACCAACTGGATTGTTGACCGTACGTTAGTTTCCATAACAATACGCCATTGATGCACCACTATTCCTCTTTGGACATTGTTTCAGCTTTGGGGTGAACTTGGCTTTGCAGTGAAGTCGTCAGAGTATGGGGTGCCAAAAAGCACTGTCGTGACAGGGCTGTAAATTGAATTTGACTATGAAAATGTCGTCTGATGGTCAAACAGATTCACGCTACTACACTATGCTGTCAGCCACTGCGTATCGTATAACACACACCCAGTCTACTGTAAAAGAAAGAAAGAAAGAAAAAATTTTATTTGCTGCCAAGTAGCATGTTCAGCGATGTCAATCTGTCAGGTGTTGGACTTTCACGGAAAGTTCATGGAAGCTTCTAGAACGTGAGTATGACTATAAACATCCCGTCTAATGGTCTTTTCCTGAAGCGCATCAGGCTCCAGATGGAGGCAAGTCACGGCACGAGTGCACTTTTTAGGGATTAGGCGTAAAGTCAAGGAGCTAATTGCCCTAATCGAGAGAGGTTAATTAGGGCGTCAGTGTGTGCAAAGCGAGCAAGGGTGCTATCAAAGCAGTGCCGCTGGTGTGGTGGGGTGACACAGGCTTCACCTCTTTTGCAATTAGGGGCGCCACTTGCAGAGGCGATAACACGGGGTTAAATATGTGCCGCGAGTGCGAGCAGGTCGGGGCTGGGGGAGGGGCACGAGTCGTAGTCAAAAATTGGGAGCGCAAACGCTGAAAATAGTGGTGACTCAGAGGGGAATGTGGGGCTGTGGCACAAGGCATGCGATTTTAAGCAAGAAAAGTTGAGGAATTTAAATCGTTTGAGAGTCTTCATGGTAATCCGTATAGAAATTAATTCTAGTAATTATATGGAAATTTTCTGGAATTTCTCCAATGGCTAATTTTAGCCAATCAGACAATTTGTATGCTGGCATGTTTTTAGCTGTAAATAGAAAGATTTGTCATGAAGTGGCACTGATAGCAGTTTAGTATTAAAGAGGTGTTTTATATTAGGAGATGCTAGTCAAACAAATTCTAACAGCATGCTAATTAACAATTATTTTTTTGACCAGACACATCATACTGTCGCACGTTGGACATATACATTTAATTAATTTCCATGTTACTCAATGAGCTTTGACATGACTTATAGCTGACATTACATATTTTTTGTACGTGTTATATTGACAGGTAACAACACACATGACTGCTAACTCAAAACACTAAAATGCAATATTATAATATATATATATATATATAATAGTGTTAATAATTTAAACAATTCATTGCTGTATTTAAAATTTTTTGTTGTGTTAGCCTCAATTAAAAACAATAGCTAGAGGTAGCTAGGTGACCCCGCCCCAAACATAAAGTTTGTAACTTTGTAACATATTTACCAATTGTAACAATTAAACTTGTAACATATTTACCAATCTAAGACCACACATTTAGAAAAATATCCTGATTTATGTGAGGCCAAACTCAAGTTTGTAGGAAAGTAAAGACTGTAGGAAAAACAGGGAACTAACGCTTCTACCTATACGAAACTTCAGGTTTAGCGTATAGCGCTTGTACCTATACGAAATTTATCTCTTGCAAAGAGATACATTTCTAGATTATTGATTTGCTTAAACATTTGTAAGAATTGAATCTACTTAGCTAGTAGATTAGGATGAGAGGTTCGGCTAGTTCGTGAGGGGTGGAGCTAGCAGTTGTAGTTTTTGTTACAGTTTCAAATACTGTAACAATAAAAATTATAAATGATGCTACAACATTTACTTATAACCAAATGATTAAATTGTAGAAGATTTGTAGAAAGGGGCGGGGCTCAGGGGTGGAGCTATGAGTCACAGGTATCAATCCAATGTAATGGCAAATAACCTTCTCCACCACCTTACCCTCACCCCTTTAGGAACTTTATTCAATTTATAAAATTGTATTTACTTATAAATATAATGTAACCATAATGTAAATGTGTAAGGATTCCTTTTAACTTTAAGGGCGTCGCTAAAGCTGATAACTTTTGTTACAGCCTCATTATCATGAAAAATTTCTTTCTTTTTGGAAAGAATCTGAATTTCGCCTCACATCAGGTTGCTTCGACATGCCTGGAGGCCATCAGCCCCTCTCCAAATGGCAAACGCTCCCAATTAACAACATGAGACAGATGCGTGTGGATAAACACGTCTCGGCATCCCCTCCCCCACCACACACGCGCACACACGTACACACTTGTTTTTCCCTTCCAGTAGTTTATCTCTGTCTGAAAGAGGTGTGTGAAATGTGAGCGAGGCGAGAGGTGTGGACAGAGTGAGGGTGACGTTGAGGGATCCGTGAAATTTGTTAAAGAGGTTTCGTGACTTCCTGCCCCGCGGCCCCCCTGTGGAGGCAAGGAGCCATCACAAACAATCACTCGGGAAACGGCTCTTGGGGAATTCGCGCCCTTATGCTCGGCCGTGATTCATCGCTGATCTTAAGTAAGATCACCGTGGCCACTTTCCAATAGCTATGGTCTGAGCAGGATGAAAGTTTTTTTATAATCTTTAATCATAATCCCGACACTGTTATTCAAAAGCCTGTCTGTTCTGCAAAAGTCTGTTCGGCCCAGAATCATTTAATTTAAGTGTTAGCTTCTTTTTTAATTGTTCAGTCAGTGTTAAAAAATTAATCGCTGTTGGCCACAGTTTTTATATCTAGAATAAACATTATTTAAAAAATTATGTAACAATAATACACATGTTCATGACAGTTTGTCATTATACCAAGAAACCATAAAGAGCTGACACTGGCGACTCCTTCCATAACCATGAAATTAAAACATGAATACATTTAAATTTATTTGTAAATCTGATTATGCCAAACATTTGGAAAAGGATAAACAAATTGTCACCCCTCTCAACAAACTTCTCATACTACATAATAAGAATAATGATGATGATAAGTCTTAGTTAAAATCTCTTCTAGTTGTATTTTGAACGAATTGTAGACAATAGAGCTGGCGGAAAAAAACGATTCAGTGATGTGTCATGATTCTTTTGTGTGGCTATTCATGTATCACCTCAACGACTCCAAAATTGTTTTTTTTTTAAATATTGTAAATTTTTTTATATGTTTGCATTTATTATAGTAATATGTTGCAGTTCCTTTATAATCCTACAGGTGGCACACTGTAAAGCTTATTGTGGTGGTAGGCAGCGCAGTGTATTATGTGGAGTGAGCAAATGTTTAAAAAAAAATTTAATAATCGTAATAAAGTCTAAAAAAAAAATAACATTGGATCTGGATTTTTTAAATAAAATTGTTATACTTATAGAATCGCAATACGAATCGAATTAGCACTGAGGTATTGTGATAATACTGTATCACGAGGTCGCGTGGTGATTCCCGCACCTAGCAGATAATGTGAGAAACTGATAATCTCTACTTATAACTCTGCATGAGGAAGAATTGGTCTTTTATTGTCTTGTATCATGCTTGTGGCCAGTTGCTAAATCACGCAGGAGCTCAAAGTCAAACTAGCACATGATGTCTACATGCATGACGGATGAATTATGCAGATGCTGTTTTGTCTCAACTTCTCTTTTCTTTTTTTTCTTTTCCTTCCTTAAGCATCCCGCGCCGTTGAGCCCGCGAGGCGTTTCAAATGAAACAACATGTTTTTCGGATCATCTCTGTACTCGGTTATTAACGTGAAACGATCGGCTCCATGTCTCTCCGTGTCCTCGAGGGGACGCTGAACAGATTCGATGGAAAAAAAAAGGGAGGAAAAAGTGCTCTGGGTGATTTGATGTCCCTCAGGATGAAGACAAGAGGGGGAATAATAAAAAAAAAATAACAAAACCAAAAAAACAACGTCGTCGCCAATCTGACCGCGAGCAAAACACACACCGTGGCTGAGACGCACACCGTGCCCCGTCCGCTCTCTCCTCTGAATTCAAACAAAGATTTTTAATAAGATGCTCCGCTTAGCCTGAATCTCTAAACTATTTTTTTCTTTTAATTTAACTCAAGGCAAAATTATATAATAACAAATTTAGATACTTACTGTGTGTGTATATATTAGATTAGGTAACTCTTTCCATTAAAGTTTACTTAACTAACATCGTTTAATGCATTTTTCATTAGACAGTAAACTTCAGTCTTTAATAACTTATCACTAATGGTAACAAATGGAAAAAGAAGATTTTAAAAAAGTTACCGCATTGTCATATCAATGAACGTTTGTTGAAATATTAATAATGTTAAAAATATTTTCATCAATATTTATCCAATCCACAACTTAATCACTTGTTGTTGTGCTGTTATAGGAAAATAATCAACACCAGGATGGCGTGTTGAAGAGGAACATCCTGTTATGACACCCGGAGTTGATTATTTTCCAATAATAGCATGCCTGAGGGGGTTTCATTTCTCTGATATTATGCCAAATTATTATTTAGTTACTTATTATTAAAAACAGAACAGAGTGTCATACAGTTTATCTGTTCATAGTTTTAACATTTTAATCACATCCTGCTTTCATTTAAATTACCATCTGTCCTTTGACTAGCTTGTCTTTTTTCATTTTTTCTGAAGTTAATAAGAAAGAAAGAAAGAAAGAAAGAAAGAAACTAAAGGAAATGTTTATTCATCAGATTATTCCTGGAATCTTTCTACATCATTGTGTTTATTTAAAACACCGGGGTGCAAAAACTTTTGAGCAGGCCTGAATATTTGAATAACGAGTAAACAGAGGAGATGAAATATCATTCAAGTGGATTCTATAAGTGGAAATGAAATGATAGCTCAGTGGCTGACGTGTATCATACAACTTCATTAAAACACTGACATACAGGAGATGGAAATTCTGTCTGCTTTTTTCTCTCATTCTCTCACTCACACATACAAATACGCTTTTGTAATTACTACTGTAGAACCATCAGACGCACCCTCCGGCGCTGTTCCGAGAGTGTGTTCACGCTCCGTCCCTCGCTTCACTCCAACGAATGTGAACGTAGCCCACTGATATAGCGTATCACGATTCATATCAACGCTCTTCTTCTTATCATTTCTATAGTAACAGCGGTTTCTTTTGTTGGTGGATATTGAGTTAATCAGTTACGTAAGGAGTCTCCAGTGTTATTACTGGCCTCAGTGCAGCAGAGAAACCAATCTGAAATTTGTTATGAGGCTAATATGCACATTGTTTGTGTATGTTAGCGTAGGTCAGTACGTTAGCCTAGTTTAAGAGCATTTTTTGTCACTAAGATCATTTTCGTAATTAGCGTTTCCAACTGTCTGAATTCTCTGAACTTTTGAAAGAAGTGTTAAAACTTTCGCATACATAATCCAGTGATAAAAATGCTAACAAGGCTACCATGGTGTCGTAACTCATCACCGAACTAGCGTACAGCTCATAGGTACGAATGAAACTAAGATACAATTGCTAGCTTCTTATTTGATGCTAAACTTCATGCTAGCACTACCTGTGGAATGTGCTTACCATATTCACGTCCGCTTAATACTCAATCGTATGACATCTACTTCGCTATTAATAAGATGCCGTATCAGCTAGATAGCTAACTCGCTAAGACCAAACGGTGATAAGATTGAAATTTGTGAAATATTGTATCGCTAAGATTTCATTTAGATATATTTTTTTCTTTCACGTGTGAGCTAGTGTTTCGTCTTCTGTGATTCGGTACCTAGCGTAGCTAAGCAGCACCAGCTGATCACGCTCACTACTATAACACTCAACACCAACTTAAAGTCTAAATCTGATCTGTTTTTGGATAACGGCAGTGTTTCCCGGACTCATGAAAATGACAAAAACATGTTCTACGCTCACCCCTCCATCGCGATCTGACCCCGTCACCCCCTCATCGCTCCAGGCTTTAGGGATTGCGATGAGTTGAATATGATTTTTGGCAGGAGCTCGTGGAAAAATGTCAGATGGCAGAAAAGGAAAAAAAAAGAGCCTGCGCTTAGGAAGTTCATCATGTTTAATGACAGACTGAGAATGAGCAGTTTGAGGATGTCACATAAGGTTACCCCAAACACACTCGTACTCTCTCTCTCACACACAGATACACACACACACACACACACACACACACACACACGCAGACACACAAGCACTGCCAAAAATCCTGAAAAATCAGGTTTGACTAGTACATTGTTTCCTGTCCACGCGAACAGCTAAAACAACATGAAGAGGAAAAATGGTCAATTGTACGGCATTTATAATACACTCGAGGAATTCTGTTTGACCTATACAAAGATACTGGAAGGAAAACCACAAATTATCTAGTCAGTGATTTAGCGATTTAGTTGCTAGCGCCTAATCCCTAACCTTAAACCCTAATTTTATAGCTTCGGTCAGGCCAAAAAGGAAATGGACGTTCTGTAGCGTTGCTCTCAGTGAGGCGAGGCTTGTCTGCTGTCTATGTTTGATTCTTTATGTTTAGCGTTAAAGATGCGACGCTAACTTGTATAATAAGCATAATAAGTAAAGGAAGATTATAGCTAGTGATTTAGTATCAGCTGAACTATAACAATGGACAAAAAGACATCACAGAACTAAGAAAAAAAATGTTGCAAACTGATCTAAAAAGTGGGCAAGTATCTCATTTCGCTTGTAGCTTGTTTTTTTTGTGGGTGTGTCCTGTCTTCTACACTGGAAACTGATTACAGGCTCTGGGTTGTTGTTTCCAAATTGAGAAATGAGATGCTACTAAAAGCTGTTGCATCTCATACACTGAAGGCATCACAAATGAAGCGGGCCACCAGATGACCACACAAGTCATCAGACCACATGATGACCTCCTCACCATCATTTAAAGGAGGAAGCTTAAGTTAGACGGACATGTTACTTAAGATCTGATGGGCTTGCGAAGACCATCCTGCAGGTCACTGTACCAGGGGGCAGAGGAAAAAGTGGGAAGACATTATCAGAGAATGGATCGGTCCAAGCATCAATGGCTCCCAGATAGCTGTGGAAACAGTAGGGAAGGATGGAGAGAGCAGGGGTGGTTTGTTGTTGTTTGTTTCAGGCACTCTAATTAAAGGGTCACCATGTTTCTATAAGGGCTTTGGAGCGGCACTCAGGATGCCCGGGATCTAGTGGCTGGGTTTGGGTCACTGTCTTGGAATCAAGACCGGTAGAGCTGAAGATCTTTGCCCGAACCCGACGGGACCCGACAGGACCCGACGGGTACGGTCGGGTTCGGGCTTAATTAATATAATTTTACTCGGGCTTGCGCGGTCATGTGATGTGTTTTGATTAGCGCGAGATAGAGCTGAAGATCTTTGCCCGAACCCGACGGG
>JAQMYI010000008.1:24888966-24911045 GCA_030014275.1 Clariallabes melas
AGCGCGTGCGAGCTGAGAGCGGCCAGCGCGTCCGCCGAGCGTCAGCAGAAACCCGCCATCAAGGTGCAGAACAAGGGCAAGTGCGCCAAAGGTGAGGGGGGCCAATACTTTATAAATTATACATATTATTTATATTATCAGACATAAAGAACTGTAACTGAACTGTTTAGTGTTTTAGTGTGAATTTGTGTTTTTGTTTTTCTTGCATTTCATTTCACTCTTTTTTATGCACTTAAGATTATCATTATAAATAAAAAAAAATACTAAAACTAAAATTAAATATTTTTTAAAAACTTACATTACATATTTTATTTTATCTACCTTTAAAAGTATTACTTATTACATTATATTAAAAAAAACACTAAAACTAAAATGTAAAAAAAAAAAAAAAAACTAACCAAACAGTTCATCAAACATTTTATTTTATTTTTATAGTTGAAGTAAATCTTTAAATACAGTAAAAAGATTAAAATGAACTTATGGCAAAGAAAATGAAAAACAAATTCTTTAAAATGTAAAAAAAAAAAAAAAAATGTACATTTGTTATTAGTGTTTAAAGGTTTAGGATTATACTGTGGATTTTTTTTTCCTGTTTAAGATTTTTACATTTTAAAATCATCACACTTATTAATTCATTAAATGATCTAGCTGTAAAATATGTCTAGTGCTTTCTTATAGTTAAGGTAAGGTTAAGATTATTTTAAATAACCTATGTTTGTTTAACTTTTTTGATTTTGATTTAAAAAAAAAAAATCGGTAAAATTGTGTAAAATAAAATGGCTAAAAAAACTCCTAATTGTACGTTTTTTTTCCCCTAAACACAGAGTTATGAGTAATTTCTTCAGTAAACAGAAATCCAAAGTCCATGCTGTTTATTTCTTCTAGATTTAGTTCTAATTAAAGGATAAAACAAACAAACAAAATATTTCAGCTCCACATCCTCATCAGAGACTCTCTAAGGCCCCAGGACTAAAAAAAGTCGACCCCTCCCTCGCTACATTCCCTGTCCCTGTTCCTCAGGGCACTCTAAAGAATTTAAAAATTAATTAAACAGGACCAATCTCTCATTTTTATAATATTCTGTCCAGACTGGACAATACTGGATTAAGAAATTTAATAAAGTATATTTTGCAGATATAAGTCAGATTTAGTTTGGTTTGGCATGGAAAAGGTCTAAAAGTGCTTCCATGACTGACACACACACACACACACACACACACACGCACGCGTGTACACACACAGAGCAAGCGTGTCGTGTAAGCATGTCCGCTCCCGGTCCGTATCCCTGAGCCGACATGTCTGAAATTCCATCTTTTCAGGTGGGATTAACATTCATGAATCCTGGCCCTACCACACACACACACCTAAATAATAATACCAAGTTTATAGTATTATACTAAAATAATACTAAAGTTTTACAGCAGACTTTCTTTTTTTCACCACTTTTTCACATTTATTTTCTCTCCTCTCTCAGCTCCTGTGATTGTTACGGGTCCCGGTGAGATCTGGAACGTCACCGGTGTTCAGGTCTTCCTCAGCTGCGAGGCCATCGGCGTCCCCACACCGGTGCTCACCTGGAGGAAGGTACACTCCACAAACACACCCAGTAACTTAGTCAAGGCACGTTTAGTCCCCAGAAAACAACAAACAAACAAAAACATGGTCGTGTTTGTGATGTCCACAAATCAAGAGATCTCTGAATCCAAACAAACCAAATAAAATTAAAAAGAGCTAGATAATTAGGGTGAACTGTGAAGAGTTTAACTTTGACTCGGTGTGAGAAAGACAGAATCACTTGGAAAAAATGAATAATGTGCAGGAAGACATGCTAGTTAAAAAATGGTTTCTTTACCAGATTTGGCGCCTCGTATACAGACGGGGAAACATAAATCCAGTGACTACCCGAGATTCGATAAAAACGCTGAACAAATTGTTTCTGCTTTAAATTAGCTGTAAATAGACTGTATATTTAACACAGAATGCTGGGCCGTTAGTTTAGACTGCACCACCTGCAGGACTATAGAGGAACTGTAACATTTTAAAATGCAAACATACATAAAAATATACATTTTGGAGTCAGTGTGACAAAACATGAATTGCCACACACAACAAATGAATAAAAGTTTTCTCTCCCCTCTCTAATATTTTTAAAACATTCACTTGTAGTTTAATGCACTAATTCATGCTTAGCATGTTTACTACACGTTTAATGCATGTTAACACGTAGTCTTTTTTTTTAATGTAGGGCTAGTGCATGCTCAACCTGGTCACTAGGGTGTTACATTATTTAATATGATTTCTAAAATGCTAGTTAATACTTAACCCAGTTACTATAATGCTAGTCTATGCTTAGCATGTGTTTTATGACACAATAGTGGGACTAAAGTTCTGTACAGAGAAGAAATATGGCAACTTTGTTCATAATCCCACTTATTGATTCTTTTATTATATTTACATTTATCATTTGGCTTTTTATCTAAAGTAAGCAGGCAGCTCAGGAAAATGTTTGCTAGCTCATGCTTAGCCTGATTACTATGATGCTAGGTCTTAGCCTGTTCAGACCTCATAAACACCAGTGTGTACAGTAGATATCAGGCCTAGATATCAGTATGATGATCAGTTATTCATGTACTGTATGTCAGTCTGTATGTTGGAGACACCAGTAAACAGGCTGTGAATGTTTTGCCTCAAGAGCCAAGAGAGTCTTTTGTTGTTAAGGATGTTTGTAGCATAAAACGCCTCTGAGAGCAGATTCCATGTTTGATGAAACACTTCCTGGATTCCTTCCTCGTTTTTTCCGGTTGTATTGTTTCCACATAACGTTATTGAGAATGTGAGTGTTCTGTGTAAAAGGACACAAACCACACACACATTCCCTCACACTTAGTGACGTATGGTTCAGTTTTCGCACAGAAGTCCTGAAGAAGGAGGCATTAGTGAACGGTGTGCGAAAGATTAAAAGAACTAATAATAAGAAAAGATAAAAAGCATCTGGTAATAAACAAACTCGGGATAGAGCTTTAGGACAATTAATGCGCAGTGTTTCACAAATACACGGGCCGTTCAAGTTAAACTGGGACTGAAAATAGGCAGAAAACTTGTCGAGAACTTGTCTAAGAGACGCCTGTCTGCGGGAACTGTACAAACAATCATACACTAACACCACTTGCACATTACAGGAACTCTGCCGGGAGTTATTGCCATATCTCCTATACAGTCCTGACCTCGCTACAAGGCTTTTCCACATGTTGGGGACATTAAAGGTGTTCCTGGGAGGCCAGCGTTTCAGACTTGATCAAGGCTCCGGTGCACTGAGAAAACCTTCTACCTTGATGTTATCCAAGCACTAGTGAACCGCTGGGATAAGTGCATTAGTGTAATAGGGGATTATATGGAGATATAAAGGGAGTTTTTACTCTCATAAGTGTGTTCTGTTAGTCTGCGCAATCAAAAGTCCCGCCTTTACTTGACGCTCCTTATAAAAACAGTTAACGCCAGGAATCAGAGTCACCTCAAATTGGATTCTTTGTCTATTAAAGCACAAGTGTTTGTTTTTTTTTATCTGTTAAAGCACATCATGTTTTTAGCCTGTAGTTATCTTTAGTGTGTAGTATTAGTTACATCACATCAGCACTAAGCTTTGGTCCTACTCACTATAGATGACATACGAACAGAAACCGTCTCAGCTGCTCCCCGGAGACCAAGACAACCTCGCCATCCAGATGAGAGGAGGCCCCGAGAAGCACGAGGTCACCGGGTGGGTGCTGGTGAGTCTGCAGTAGTCTGTATTTATTTCTACAGCATCCATAACTGTTACAGACTTCATATTCAATGTTATAATTATACTGTATTGCTGTGATTGAAGCATGCAGTTTTTAACTCTGAAAGACAGAAAGTTTTTCTGCTACTTACTAGTTTGGCTAGGATTAGAAAAAAAAATTATAATCATGTACTGATAGAATTTTTGAACAGAAAGGAAACATGTTTGTGAATTATTTTTATTTGGAAGAAATTACTTTGTTTATTGTGTAAATGGTAGAGCATTGCTGTCTGGAGAATTTCCTGCTTTAGTTTTTATTACTGTGCTTGTAACAATGGATGTGGAGGAAAAAAAACACTTCCTTTTTTCCTTTTGACGTACAACTCATCCGTTTATGCTACACATAAATTTCTAATTTGGTTTTTCTAACTGTGAAGTAAAAAGATTTGTTCAAATGCGAGTGTTTTTGTAAATATTTTGTGATTGTGACAAATAGTGAATTTTAGAGTTTGAGGTGAATGACTTTGATTTTCATGAATTTAGCGAATTCGTGGCTTTCTTTGAACGCTTAATGTAAAAATAGTGAATTTTAGAGTTTGAGGTAAATGACATCTTGCGAAAGAATGAAAAGCAGTATACTGTTTAAGGATGTACTGAAAATGGATATTTGTGCATGTTGCAGATTTTCCCCCTGACCAAGGAGGCAGCGGGCACATACGAGTGCCACGTCAGTAACGCCTTGGGTGAAGCATCAGCCACAGGAACCATCCATGTGGTCGACTCCATCGACGATATTCCCTCCAAGAAGGGTGAGATGCCTGGCTCTAATTATCTCTATACATTTACATTTAGGCATTTGGCAGACGCTCTTATCCAGAGCGACTTAAATTTTTTTTATCTCATTACACATCTGAGCAGTTGAGGGTTAAGGGCCTTGCTCAAGGGCCCAACAGTGGCAACTTGGTGGTTGTGGGGTTTGAACCTGGGATCTTCAGAACCGTAGTCCAATGCCTTAACCCTATACCCTTATAATATTACACTAAAAGTCTTACATTATATCAGCTAAACCAGGTGACTTCTTACTTCAGTTATAAACCCTTTTGTCCTTCTCCTTCTCTTGAAGTTTACTAGAAAGTACAAAAATCCACATTTCCCATAGAAATAAGACCACACGTGGTGTGTGGCTACACATCTGTCAGAGCTGCTCTTTTTTTTAGAACATTTATCAACACAGTAAAAATATGTGATAAGACCTGGAGAATTTTAAAAACAGAACAGACCGCAATGTGTTTGTGTTTCATTCAGCTCCATCATTCACTTGTCTTGCTCGCGTTCTCCATGAATCAGAACAGAACTGTGTTAGCATTTTTGCTCATGTCTGAACACGCCAAGGGAATCTGATTAGCTGGGACGCTTGTTTAGTGTCACTGATTGTATCAGGATCTGTTTAAGTCTCGTTAACCAAATCCAATTCATAAACCACACACACAAAATTGACAGATTTAAAGATTTCATATAAAAAAATCATAATGTTGACACATTTTCATTAAGTGTTGCTGAATTCTCACTGGTTATGTTTCTAATCTCTTAACCCCAACTACAGGTTAAAGCAGGTTTGTATTGATGCGTATTTTGACTTTTAAGTACCATCAAGTACCACCTATTATTGTTATTGGTACTTTGGTACGGTGAGAAAGCAGAGGTCTATTTCAGGGGGTTTTGAACAGTCAGACTTTAATGCAAGTCCTATGACTAAAGCTTCATGGCTCTATCTATCGAACATGAGATCAATGAAGATTGTGTTTTGGAAGGGTGGTGTGAAGTGGTGCTTAAAGAGTAAAGCAAGTTGGGAAGCCTGATTTAAAGACTTTATCGCTGTTCCACATATACATGGCCATAGACACAAGACAAGCAGGTAGACCTACGAGGAAGAAACAGCACCTGAGCAAAGGAAAACCATTCTGTTTAATTGCAAGAGACTAAACCAGACATCGTTAAGTGACAGTTCTATCCTGACCCTGATGGTTTTCTAATAAATGAGAATAATTTATATGCCACATAACATATATACCACGCTTTTTTCCCCTCAAGGTGGGTGTGGCTATACACATCACTCACGCATCACCCAGAGCCAATCAACACGATAGTTTACAGTGTATGGACATAGAGTGCGGAAGAAACAGAACTGAAAGTGCAACACAGCATGGTTTACTCCAAAAAAAGGAAAGTAGGCTATGAAAACTGAACCTTCAAAGATGAATGGACACATCAATATACTGTATGTTTATTCTTCCTGCGGGAAGTTTCAAAACAGTTTGTCTCATATGTTCTGAAACCGTGGAGCTAATAAAAAGCGCCACTATGAGGCAAAACACGGGTCGTTAGAGGAAACATAATATATCTGCATGTAAGATATCTGAACTGAGAGCCCGGGATGACAGAGCAACCAGAGTCCTTTCACATTCATTGACAGAAGAGTCACTAAAGACTGATTAAAGATTGTTGGTTATGTTCCATACAAGTACAAGAAAATATAGACGCCTCGAAAGATCAAACTGTCCACATGTTCAACGTATTAGCAATTCTAAGGAAATTGCTTATTTTTTATAGACTTACACTGACTGCATATATAGCGATCTGAATCTTAACACACTACCTCTAGACTAGACCAAAAAGGGGTCCAATATCACAAAGGTTAGAAAAATAAAAGTAGATCAAAACATGTAAACATGTAAAATTCTATTTAAATCTAAATTACATTCTCAATGAGTTTGACATTTTAGAAAAAGGTGTAAAATGTAAAGTTTTACCTTTACACTTTTGTAGTGTTGTAACCTTGACCTGATATATGATGTGTTTAACCTCATGACAATAATCTATAATCATGTTGGAGGGAGAAATCAATATGGGCACATTTTCAAAAATTATGACACAAAGTTGGTGCAAATTTTACTTTTAGTCTTTTTCCAGTGTAGATCCAGGTCAGGTAGAATCTGCAGAAAGCAAAAAGACATTTGTACACAAAATGTGCTTAAGATACGCTAACCTTGATTAGCAAGTTAGAATGTTCTGGAAGGGAAAAAGGAAGAAAAAAATCCAGGTTCGTTTCATGATGTAAGATCACAATGAATATAACTTTGCGTGTTCGTTTTTTTAGGTGTTCAATCCAATTCCTTATTGAAAATGTAACTTATAAGCTAACCGATAAACTAATGCATAAAGACATTTAACAGTTTAATAGTTTATTCCGGCCCGCATGCCTCCGACACAATGATGCGTACGTGCATATGCAGAGTCTAACCTGAGTTATCAACACAAAGAACGCATGATTAGAGCTAAAGCAGAACAATGAGATAGCTGAAACAACGCTGACAAAACACAACAGGAAGGAGCATCGCAATCACCCAGCTCAGGAATCATAACAAAGTCTCGCACAAATACACAATAATATCCCAAGGCAGCTTTTACATGCAAAACTCCGCCCCTTTTACCTGGATCACTGCGTTCTCATTGGTCGGATTGTTCCAGCTCTGCACATTCTGATTGGTCAGAACATGTTAATAACGAGTGATAATAAATAAGAGAGGTAATAAATACGTTTTAATGAAATGTAGATAGAAATGGATTAAAAAAAATGATGTTGGTTAATAAGAAATGCTGAAAAAAAAGTGCTGTTTGATTGGTCATGATTGCGTGTGTGTGTGTGTGTGTGTGTAGTGGTCCAGGATGATGAGCTGTAAGGAGTGTGTTCACCCTTGATGCCACCTCCCAGAAGATCAGGATTGGGATCGGACGAAGAACATCTCACACACACACACACACACATGTGACATCACACAAGTTAGACATGACAAGCCTTTGGAGTTTATCTGCAAACTGGCTTGTCTCTTACCTACACACACACACACACACACACACACACGAACGCAAAGGTATCCTATTTTATCCATATCCTTTACCTCCGCAGCTTTGTCACACACACCAATCAGGAGATTGAGACTGAGATAGATCAACCTCCAGGCTCGTGTTTTCTTGTTCCCAGCTGTTAGATAAAATCTATTTGTATTTTCTCCGTCGTCTTCGTGTACATCGTGTTTTGGAGACCAGGAGCACCTGAGATGTAATCCAGAGAAAGAATGCGACATGGGGTGTAACTCGAGGTGTAATGTCTACCAAGGGTTTAAGTCTGGAGCGCTGTACGTGTAAAAGGCTGGAGCTTTGGAGTTTTTTTTAGAAAGAGAGAGAGACAGGGAGAATTATTGTTATTATTGTTATTATACACGCAATTACTTTCAACTAACGCACTTGTTTAAATGTCATCTTTTCATTTATGAATAAAGTCTTTATAACGTGACGTGGTTTGTGCTCAGTTTGTGCTCTGACTCTGATGACTAGCTGAAGACCCGAGTATCGTTTGTTGTTTTAAATCCTAATTTCTCACGACCTGTAACCATCACCAGGGATCACCCCATGCAATATTATCACGAGACCTCAATGCCGACTCCATTTGTATTGTCATTGTTTAAGTATCCAAATGTATATACAAATGTACAGTATATACAGTATAAATATCCCGATCAATTTTTTTTTCTAGATTTTGTTAGGATTCTGAACAATCTTAGCAAAGAAGGCAAAACATTTTACCATCTCAAACCCAAACATGGATCAATTAAAAATGAATCTTAAAAAAAAAAAAATCAGTGTGCAATTTTCCACCAAACTTGAAAGCGTGTGTTTTAACTTTATTATATTGGTGTTGCTCTTTAAACCCACAGCTTCAGAAGCGAAAGACAAACACGCGTCTCACTAACACGTCAGCGTGTTCTGGTGGCTCGGTGTGTTAACACACAATCCGTGTGGTTTGTCCTGAACATCATGGGTTCGACTCTCGCTTAAGTTTTCTTTTCATCTGTGTGCATGTGCTTAAAATAAAAATAATAAATCCCACCTGAAAACAGTTGCATCTCAAAGTCCTGATGGCTCACTGGGTCGGTGCAGCGAGCTGACCTGGGTTCAAGTCCTGGGCTCGGGTGTGGCCTTGATCAAGTCATGTGTATTCTTAGACTGTACAAACGTATGTTTTGTATGTAAGGTGCAAAATAAAAAGATAAAAGTTAATAAAAGTGTGTGAAAACTCATCAGCTCTGATGGCTCAGTAGGTTAAAGGTGTGTGAGCTGGGCTCTGGAGAACCTGGGTTTGAGACGCTTGCTGGGTAGTAGGTGCTGTGCTTGGGTGGGACTGTAAATCCGGCAAAGAGAAATAAAGAAAGAGAGAGAATGTCCGGTCTGTCCCACCTGGGGCCCTGGGAGAGGTGAAAGCAGGGGTTATGCTGCTCCGGGTCCTGGACGTCTATATGTTTATTACTACATTATTCTATTGTGTTTTGCTCTGGCTACTATGTTGTTACATTATGATGTTACGTTTTACATTACTAAATGCTTTTAATTGAAACTAATTACGGTACTATAATTAACAACGCTTCATTATAGCTTACTTTACAAAATGACACCATGCAAAGTTCTCACCAATCCACAGCAAGGATTTGAACCCTAATCCCACACACACACACACACACCATACACCATTATTACAGCACAAAACCCATGAGCCACTGGTGTAAGTTGAAAGTAACCTTTCCACCCCCCCCACATACATTTATCACTCAAATGCATCCCTTATACTTAAGGTTTGGGGAAAAAAGCAATGCGAGATTTGAACCAGTAACCTGAACAACGAGAGGTCATTCCTTTCACAAAGAGCCACAGGAGAACTGGTTTGGAGTGTGTTGGAGTTTACCCTGAATGAATGCATTCACCTGGTGTTCAGGTCTATGGAATAAATCTGAAGTGGCACGCGGAGAAGGTGCTGCTGGTATGTAGTGATGGCTCAAGAGGTAAGTAAACAGCAACTATCTAGGAGGTGAGGGTGTGTCCAATCGAGCAGGGGTTCAGATCTTGGGGGGGGCATTGACTGAAGCAATGTTCAAATGGGTAATTGTGTTAAATACTGTACATGTAAGTGTGTGTTCAGTGTAGATCTGAAATTGAGATGGCTCAAAAGGTAAGTGCACAGAACACATGGTGTATGTTTCATGCAAGTAGTGTTTATGGTACAGGTCTAGGGTTGTGTTTCAGTTAGACAATACTGCACTGCACTAGAGCTCCTCAACAATTTTAAAGCACGGTGAAGGTGTTTAATTTATTTTTCACCTAAGCCCCTTTCTAGGAACGGAACCTTACATATCGGCGTTAGTCGGCAGCTGTAAAATAAAGCGCTTTTGAAAACCGAGGCAGGAAACTAATTTGCTAGGGGTGCCAATAATTCCACTACAGGTTATTCAATGAGAGATTAGTACAGTATTTTTGGTTTAAACTGTTTTTTTTTTTTATTAATAAGGGCAAGCATATTCTCCTTTCTAAATGGAAAAAAATATTTTCTTAATATAGAAGTTTCATCCCTTTTTTCTTGTTGGATGCCAATAATTTCAATAATTTTCAAATAACATTTTAATGATGAAAAATAAGTTTTTTTTTTAATACAGAAAAAAAAATATTTTAAGATTTTATTTTATATATTTTAAGAGGTACTAACCCTAACCCTAGTACTAATTTAATTATGAATTAAATAATTAAGAATTTCTTTTTTTCAACAAAAGATTTTTGTTGAAAACTACGTAGATTAAATAATCTGCAAGAAAATCATCACTAGTACAAAGTAAAAGCATTGTATCATAAAGAACTAATTTACGAAGCTTAAGACAATGATTTAAGATTTTCTGTATGATTCCAGATTTTACAGACAAAATTACATTTATTCATAACCGTTTTTCTCGCATAAAGTTGATTTTTATTTTCTCACTAGGCCTCATTTCAAGACGTGGATGTGTGCGTGTCTGTAGGAGAAACATGCTTGCGGAGAAAGAAAAAAAGCAACAAAGACTCAAAAAGAAAAAAAAAGACCTTTATTTAATTCTACATTTTACAAAAACGCAATTATTCTCATATGAAACGATAACGACGATGACGGCGCTCCATCAGAGCGCACTGCAGTTCAGACAGGAAAAGCACTAGAACATGGCTCTCCCCCGCCTCCTCCCCCCGCCGCTTCCCATGATTCCATGGTGTGGTGTTTAGGTGGTCATCATGCGCGGGGCGATGCTCATAGACATGAGCTCCTGGAACAGAAGCTTGCAGGCGTACGGGAGCCGCACCAGCGAGATCTGAAGCACAGGGACGACAAGGTTACACAAAACAAATAATTAAAAATAATAATAATAATAATCACCGAAGGAGGAAAAGAATTCAAATGAAAGGAGAAAGTATGGTAAAAAGGAGAACGCTCCTACCTGAGTCTTGTTGCGGCAGCCTCTGCACTCGTAGGTGTGTGTGCGCGTGTTGGCGATGGCCATGAGGCCGCACAGGTTACACACGTGCACCTGGTAGGGATCAGACGCCTCGAACAGACGCTCCCGCAGGAACTGAGCTGCGCCGTGAGCGATCTGACAATCTCGCTCCATCTCTCCGAAACGCAGACCTCCATCTCTGTACAACAACACACACACACGCGCGCCAAACAATTAATCTCACCAATGTCAAATCTTATAAATAAATGACAGTATTTTATTACAAATGGTCTGTATCAGCTGTTAAAAGTAACACTTTATATCTCAACGCCTACACACATAATGCAGTACCCAGTGTCTCACCGTGATCTGCCCTCCATAGGCTGCCTGTTGAGGATCTGGACGGGGCCTCGTGCCCTCGAGTGGATCTTATCGTCCACCATGTGTTTGAGGCGCTGGTAGTAAGTGGGGCCGAGGAAGATCTGAGAGGTCAGCTTGCGACCCGTGAAACCGTTATACAGCACCTACAGGATCCGAGAGAGAACAGCATAAACGGCGTGTGTGTGTCAACCTGCACCACCTTATTAGTTACACAACGTCAATATTATATACACTTATTATATGCAGCTAAACTGCATTTCATCGTAGCTACTGTATATCTGCTGGACGTCGTACCTCGTTCCCTCGGAGGTGGTAGCCGTATTCAGACAGCAGGTTGGACACTTTCTGCACGTTCACAGCGTCGTTGAACGGGGTGGCGTCACCGATCTCGCCTTTATTCGCAGAAACCTGGGTCATAAGGAACGATTTAGATGTTTAGACGTTAAACACTGTAACAGCACTGATACCACCAACGTGGTTCTTTGTTTCCAGACAGCCAAAGCACCGGCACTCGGACAAAAAAATTAATAAAATTCGGTTCCATGGTGGCACCAACACTTTGCTGGGCCAGAACAAAGAACATCATGGAATGGGGGGGGCAGATTAGATTATCATGACCAACAAAAACTTGTCTGACCGCCAATTTTAAAACAAAAATAAATGGACTCGATATGCAGTGGGCGTCTCAAACACTTTCTAGTCATGATAAAGCCTGGAGAACTGCTCGCAAAGCCACGTTGATGTCCACCGTTGGCGCTAGAGCTGGCATTGCCTCCACGGACGTATACAGCGATGTAACAGCGCGACTCTCTAGCACAAGGAAAAACAAAGCCAGTTCCCTATAAAGACATGAACTAGCACCTGGTTCGCTTTGGTGGAAGTGTGTGTGTGAGAAATGTGTTTATACCTTCCCCTGCAGACACTCGATCAAGTGACCGACTGTCATTCGGGACGGGATGGCGTGGGGGTTGATGATGATGTCGGGGGTAATTCCTTCACATGTGAACGGCATGTCCTGCAAACACACACACACGCATATATATTAAGAGCAGTATATTTAATAAACCTGCATTAAAGCGGGTTTTAACACGGCTACATTTATCACATTCATTTTTCTAATCAGCATAAATCATTACAACAAAAATGTGTCACTTCACTGTTCATTCATACAGACACGTAACTAAAACAAAATAAATAAAAACTATATCAATATCTGGTTCTGCTTGGTGTCTAATCTCACGCTCTCCGTCTCGGACACGCCGTCCTCACCTCCTGCCTGTACTGGATCCCGCACGTCCCCTTCTGTCCGTGTCGGCTGGCGAACTTGTCTCCGATCTGAGGGATTCTCACCGAGCGCACCTGCAGGAGACACACCGGCAGAATTAGCGTCATTAGATTCTCAGCTACGCTTGACATCCCGTGTCGTCTGCCCGTGTCGAAAGCCACACCCACCCGGATCTTGCAGAACTTGTACCCCTCCTGGTTGAGCGTCACCATGACCTGGTCGACGATGCCGGTTTCGCTAGTGCGCAGGAACGTGCTGCAGTCTCTCTTGATGTAGCGGCGGTTCGTACTGTCCAGCTCGTCGTCGTTTTCCGGTAGCGTGACCGTCTTCCCGATGATCACGTCCTCGCCGGAGACGCGCACGCCCGGCGCGATCAGCCCGTCGTCGTCCAGCTTGTCGTAGATGGCGTGACGCATTCCTGTCAGAAACGCAAAAAAGTTTATACTGTAGCATAAATACAAGGTCATGAGACGGACGCGACTAGAATCTGGATGGAGTTTTAAAACCAACCGCAACAAACTAAAACTCGAACATGGTAACTACAGGACCTGGTTTTTGTCCGTGACTCACCTTGACACTCTTCACGTTTGGGTTTCTCGAAAATCTCCTCCTGGTCGAAGCCTTTCTTTGACTCCTGCTCTTTATAGGAGCGATAAAACACGGATCTACAAAACAGAACATTGGATGTTATTTAATTTCTGGATTTTCAGCGATGTTGACGAGGGAAGATCGAACAGATTCACGACTTTCTACGCGTTAAGTACAGAAGGAAGAGAAGAACGAGAAACCTGAAGAAGCCTCGGTCCACGGCGGAGCGGTTCATGATGACCGAGTCCTCCTGATTGTAACCCGTGTACGATGCAATGGCCACGATGGAATTGATGCCTGGAAGAGAAAAATTATTAGTTTTGTTTTTTTGAATATCACAATAATGTTCTCTCTCTCCTGTCAATCATTGAGACATTTGCAGGAGCCAGTTGTGGGAGTCTGTATAATTTTGCGCATGTAGAAGAGGACGGACACAGTGCTCCGCTCCGAGTGTATTACGCTGCTCCGTCATGAAGCATGAGCAGCAGATTTTAAAAAGTGGAAACGTTTTGCAAGACGAGCAAATTTTTTAAATAAATTCTAACATAATAAACTAGCTAAAACAAAACACACCACACTAACGGAAAAAAGGCTCTGTCGGGATTCTTTTCAAAGGTAAAATGCGGGTTCATTTGTTTTATTTTTTACTTTAGATTTTGCATTAACTTTATATGAATATTTTTGGATGGTGGAACAAATAATAAGAGTTTCCGTTATTTTTTACGGTGGGTCGAGTTAGGGGGATTCGCTTTGATATACAAACACACTTTTACAAACAAATTATGCTCGCAATGCAAGGTTTAACTCCTCGCTGATGACGAATGTGGAATTAAGTGTGTGGCGTCACCTGCTGGCAGCTCTCTGAAGCGCAGGTACTCCATGGAGCGTGTAGTGACCAGTGGCTTCTGGGGGTAATACAGCACGTGAGCCAGGGTGTCCATGCGCACGTGGAAGTTGGTGATGTACACACCCATGGCCTGCTTCCCCATAGCAGACTGGTAGGTGTTCCTGGGAGACTGAACACACACACACACACCATCTTATTTCATTGTAGAGACATTTACCGTGCACTCATGATTAACTCGTGTGTGTGTGTGTGTGTGTGTGTATACCTGATTGTGATCAGGAAAAGGAATGATGGACGCACACACTCCCAGGATCATGGACGGATGGATCTCACAGTGCGTGTAGGTGGAGCAGTAGGCCACGCCCTTCTCCTGGAGGTCATCCGGGGTCATGGCCAACATCACAGTCTCCTCCTCCAGAGTATCGATGTACTCCACTACGCCGCTCGCCACCAGGTCCTGCCAGCTACACACACATTAATGTAAGAAAGGATTCAGGATTTGTCAGATCTCTGGTCTCACCCCCCCAGACGTTCCGTTCCGTTGTGTATCCCGGCCCGCGTGTACCTGTAGTTGTTGTACTCTCGCTCTTTGAGCTGATCGATGTGGCGCCTCTTCAGCAGGAGCTTCTGCTTCTCCACGATGAGCAGCGGGCGACAGATCCTCCCGGCGTCCGTGTAAATCCGGATCTCTCGCTCTCGGATGTCACGGATCATCGACACCTGAGTGGAGGAAGCGCGTGAGCTGGGCGGAGTCTCTCGGAATTTCTGTTTAAGATCCAGACTGACTTTCGTTCTTTTACCTCGGACACGATGATGTCCATCTGCCTCCTGAGCTTCCTCAGAGTGTTCATCAGCTGCTCGGGGTCTTTGTGGATTCCCACCCAGCAGCCGTTCACGAAGATCTTCGTAGCGCTGGACGAGAGAGATAAAATAAAAAAAAATAATAATAAAAAATAATAATAATCACACACTAGCTGCAGGATGCTTTAACTTTTAAAAACTTTTCGTTTTTTTTTTTTTGGAGAAACTGACTCTGCAATAGCAGCAGGTGAGATCTCCTCTAGGTTCTCCATGCTCCACTCTTCCAAGAACTCCAGGATGGGGGACGGCTGAGAACCCACGGAGATGTACGCCATCAGGGCCAAGTTCTTCACCAGACCTACAGCATGGCCCTACACACACACACACAAATACATCCTCACAGTGTTAACAGTGTGTTCTGTATCTCTCTCCTCCATTATGTTCTTCCTGAGAATTTTCTTAATTCATTAGCACCTCTGGCGTCTCGGCGGGACACACCATACCCCACAGGGTGTTATGGAGCTGCCTCGGCTTTGCCAGCTTGCCGTCTCGGCCGATGGGCGAGTTGACGCGCCGCAGGTGAGACAGCGTCGAGGCGAAGGTCAGTCTGTTCAACACCTGAAGAGCAGCAGCACAGGAGACCGTCAGTAAACTTTACGCTAAAGGCTTACAAGAGAGTTAGGGCTTAAAATAATACGATCGTATTTTACAACCGTGATCAATAATATTATGCAACAAAAAAGTTGTAAGTGATAAACTACGGTATAGATGTTTGAGATATAACAAGTAATGTGATGTTTCAGGAAAATAAAAAAATAAAAAATTTACAAATACAAAACTGTGGGGTTTATTAATTTATTTTTGTACATCAAGATAGACTGTAATTATATTTATTGATTTATTTTAAATAATAAATGCAATCTGACTGAAAACTGTTTAAACTTAAACATTTAAAAGTAAAAAATAAATTACATAAATCTATCTATTATAAAGTTAGTTCTAAATATAACTTAATTCAATTTTAATTATTTTTTATTTAAAATGTATTAATTTGTTTATTACTATTGTCATTACTTGCCTTTTAATTACTACTTTTCTTTTGAGTTTTTTCGTTTTTCATTAAACAAAATATTTTTTCAGATATTATAATAATTTTCTAAAACAAATTAAAAGAAACAAAATGAACATTTTCCTATTTATTTACCATAAGTGTATTTTTTTACTTACTTCGTTTCCCCCCCTATTTTATTTATTTATTTTTTACAAACATACTTTTGCAGACATTAAATTAATTAAATTTATTCAATTAAAAAAATAAATACACTGAGGAAATGTTCTTGATTATGAGATATTGTAAAAATAAATTTATGATTCTATATTTTTATCATCCATGGCTAATAATCCTTAACAAGAAGATAAAATATCTACTTTAATAATAAAGAATTAAAGACACTGTTGGTTGTGCCATCACAGAAAGGTACAAAGCTAAAAAAATGAAAAAAGGTGAAAATGTGATACAATCCATTTAAAAACAGACTTTATTACTGACGTGTCTGTTGTCTGTGTGTATGTACTGTATAGACGCTCAGTGCTGATCACCTGAGACACCCCGGCTCGAGCCTGATGGGCTTTCTTGACGTCGCCCCAGTTCCCGGTGGCCAGCGAGTACTTCAGGCCGTCTGAGATGATGCGCGTCTTGATGGCCAGTTCCAGGTTGAAATCTTTCCCTCGGTCGATGAACTTCTGAGCGTAGATCCTGATCTCCTTCAGCAGGTTCTTAAACATTCTGTTGTTGAGAATTAATACAGTGTGTTTAATAACGGAGGACGACAAGAAACAGAGACGAGAAGAAACAAGCTCTCACCCTCGGAAGAGGAACGCCAGGAGCGGGCCGGCCAGATCCAGCCTTTTGTTGCCGTAGTGATCTCTGTCGTCCAGCTCTCTTCGGCCCAGAGCCGCCAGCAGGAGCCTGTGCACCATGTAACTGGTGGAGGGACACGAAGAATTCGAAGCACTTAGTGTCCATAAGCCCAATAGCAGGGTTTTTAAGCAGCAAGACTGAACAGCTTATTATTAACAACGAATCAATCAGTCAAGGGTTTCGATTTTATATCCTTACCCTAAAAAGTACGCCTTCTTGGTCTCGCAGAAGTCGGACACGCCCACATGAGGCAGCACCTCCTTCTGCAGGACCTCCTTAGCGTATTTAATCCTCCTCTCTTTAGTGACACCGGGTTTGGCCCCTCTGGACCCAATAAAGTTCAGAGCCACATTCTGCTCCTGGATCACAAACGCCTCGTCCAGAGACGGCTTCACCTACAAAAAACAAACAAACAAAAACATAAAGGAAAAAAAAAAAAAACACATATAAAGAGAGAAATGAGAAGTCGTTTCGACACAGATCTTTAGACGTTCCTTAAAAGCTAAGATCTAACCAGACTCAGGATTTACCATCTCCATCATCTCAGGATCATCGAAGTCGTAGATGATGTGCTCCAGGATGTCTCTGTCGGACACGAAGCCCAGCGCTCGAAACACGATGATGATGGGAACTTCCTGTCTGATGTACGGCAGGGTGGAGACGATCCTCTGACCGATCGCGCTCTTCTTCACTCCCTAGAACAAAACAAACAAACAAAAAAACAGTAAATAAATCTGTCATTTTTGTGATGAGGATGAGAGGAGGTCGGAGGTGATGCGTGTTCGTGTGTGTGAGCGTGAGAGAGATGGTACCTGTCCTCCTCGGGCCATCATGCTGACCCAGATGGTGCTGGTGGGTCTGGAGGAGTTCTCCAAACAGGACCTGCACTCACCCGTGTAGGCGTATTTCGAGTCCTTCTTGGCGAACACGTACACCGTATTCGTGGCCATTTTCTCCTGAGCGATCAGCACCTGTAACACACACACACGCGCAAAACACATTCAGTGACGAGTGTACACGGGGGTGCGGTGCCACGTGTCAAGTTAAACCAGGGAACCTTCGTCCCCTGACCTTTTCGGAGCCGTTAATGATGAAGTATCCGCCCGGGTCGAGAGGACACTCGTTCAGCTCGCACAGGTCACGGTCCGTCAGGCCGCTCAGCAGGCAGTAGGTGGACCGGAGCATGATGGGAATTTTGCCGATGAAGGTTTTCTGGTGCTGCGTCTGCTGCTGATCCTCCCCCTCCTTTATGATGGTTTTGGTGATGTCCACGTAGAGCGGAGCTGAGTATCTAACCACATATAAACACACACATTTCAGCGTTAATCATATGGAAGTCAAAATAAAGGGGGCGAGGCACATCAAACAATGAGACAAATCATTTCTAATAATAATAATAATAACATTATCAGCAGTATATTTTCTGTCTACATTTTTTAAAAATCATTTCCACGAGACGCGTCATAAAGCTACACTGACGTGAGGTTTCGGAGTCGGGCTTCGTTGGGCATCATGGGCGAAGGTGCGCCGTCTCTCTCCCAGTGTGTAGGCTTGGACAGGTAGATCTGCTCGAACTTCAGCAGGAACCGAGGCTGCAGAAGAAGAGCACAAAGATTTATTAGGAACAAAGAACCAGTGGCAGTTCTACACCAGAAGAAAATCGCATGTATTAGAAGCTCTGCATGCCCACATTAGAAGCGAGTGGCTGCTATCGGCCACTCAGCCCGCACGTTCAAGACCAAGTAAAGAAAGTAATGTTATGAGGAATGGGCTACATTTAATTACCTATTTAACTATTTTAAATATTTAAAATGGTAAAATCAGGGGAAAAATTTAACATCAAATTGGGATTTTTTTAAATCATGAAACTTATCGAATCGCAACTTTAATTGAAACGGCACCTGGGTACCGTAATAATATCGTATTGGATAGTTTGGTGATGCTTACCGGCTCCTCCACCTCTCCGGAGGTGTGCTGGGCCTCGGCCTGCAGGTCGATGGGTGGCGCATCCTCCACGATCCTCTGGACGGACATCTGGATGAACTCGTCAAACGAATCGAGCTGCTGCCGAACCAACCCTTTCTCATCGAAGTAGGAGCTGGAAGGGGGCGAAACCAAACATACGCAAGAGGTCATTTTCACACAACATCACCATAACCATCAAAACTCTGACAATCAGAGACTGAAAGCAGAGACACAATGCGAGCTCGCAATATCGACCTGATAACAATCCAGCAGGCTTCCTGCCACAGATCTGGAGTGATCTCATCATCATCTTCATCATACTGGATATCTGTAGCAAGAGGATCACAATAAGAGAATAAGAAGAGTGTCCTAAACATGTCTGTGCACTATAAAGTGCACTACACATACAGCACACAGGCCATTACGCAGAGTACAGCTATCCAGAAAAGGACACAGGAAAAGGGAAACAGAACAACATATGCAAAATGTTCAACATTTGCTTTTATTATCTAGAAAGCGTATTAAGCTCAATGAGCACTAAGGCTAATTTCGATCTTGCTAGCTAGCGTTAGTTTACTCTAGGACCAGTATTCCGACAAATCCCGCCTTCCTTAAAGATATTTGGCTAAACCCGCACAAAACGAGCCACTGATTGGACAGCAATATCAATATCCAATCGTCAAGCGGAATTTTAGACAAATCTAGCCAATCGTAGTTGAGAAGGCGGGCCTGTACGAAAACGGTTGGAAAATAAAAATATATATATACTGTTAGCTAGCGTTGAAGAAAACACTACGTTATGAACACTACATAAACTGTTATGAAGGACAGAATTAAAAATATGAATTTGTTGTTGTAAACGCACCTTCGTCTTGGTCATACATTATGATTTGGAGCAGGAATCCTTTCTAAAATAAATAAATATGAAGAGCAAAACCTGCGGCGTCAGTCGTCTCAGCGCTAAAACGCGCTCTATTTAGAAACTTCACCGCGAGTACTTGGCGCGTAAAATATTCGTCACTTCCTGTTTTCGCGGACTAGACCGGATGTTTAGTTGAATTCAGAGCAATATTCAATATTTTAGTATTTTATTAATAAATAAGTCCCACCAACGTTTAACACTTTTAGATTATTATGTTAAATTTTTTGTATTAAAATTTTCGACAAGTTATTATGTTTGTTTTTAATTTTCTTTACCATTTTAACATATTTACCAATGTAGAAGCCGAAAAAATAAACAAAAAGAAAATGCTCTTTTCGCTTTCATTTGACTGCAATTTTTTTTTTTTTTATAGTTTGCTGAAAAAGAAAAAAAAAATATATATATATATATATATTTTTTTTTTTTTTAGCCGTCGCCAACCATGGCGTCATTTTCCTGCGACGGAGGGAAAAAAATACCTGGTTGTTTCACGTGTGTTGGAGATTTTCAAGGTTGTAAATGTTTATGCAATTTATAGAGAATTTCTTAAACCATGTTTAGACTTTTACAAGTGCCTGTATTCAGGTTTCCTGCTTCTAGACGTTTAAAACGTGTTTTGAAGACGCGAGATCAACAATATAGAGGTGTAGAATGGAGGGGTTTATGTCAGTCTTCACTTTACTGTGACCTGGTGTCCAGAAACAAGAAGGAAACATGTTGGATTTCTAAGAACTGGACGTGTATGAACGAGCCTTTAAGATTTCACAGCACTGAGGAGAAATCTGACAGCAGGCGTAAAGCAACAGCAGAGAGCTACTCATCTGTTGATCCTGACAAGGAGGAAGATTTTGTCTTTTTGGAATACTGTGACTCCGTGGATGATGATAAAGATTCTTTTCTTGAACAGCTTCAAATCACAGACTCTATGAAAGTAAAAGAGGCGAAAGCACCGAGAAAGACTGTAACAGAACTCCAGCAAAAAGCCCTGGAGCTGCAGCTTCGATCTTTAAAAGATGTTGGAGATCAGAACCTGGACCTGGAGGATTGCATCGAATTCCACGATGCTGGGTTTCCACTTGAACGATCCAAGAAAAAGAAGACGAAGCAGGAGCAGAAGATCTACGGTAGTCCAGATGCTGAGATGCCAATCAGTGACCTCTCCTGCTCAGGATGCGGCGCTTTAATGCACTGCATGGCTCCTGAACTTCCTGGTTACCTTCCTAGTGAGAAATATAAGCAATTACTAGAAGAAGAAAAACTCAAGAAGGCGATATGTCAGCGCTGTTTTCTGCTCACACACCACCAGAAGGCTTTAAACGTCACTATGTCGAAGGAAGAGTACAGGAAAATTGTGAGTAGAATCAAACCTGAGAAAGCTTTAGTGCTGCTCATTGTGGATCTCCTCGACCTTCCAGACTCCGTTGTTCCTGACCTGCCGCAGCTCGTCGGCAAAAACAAGCACATCATTGTTTTAGGGAATAAAGTGGACCTGCTGCCTGGAGATTCCGATAATTACCTGCAGAGGATCAGGAGGCAGCTGGCACAGTATTGTGCTGATGCTGGAATTCCCACAACAGATTCAAAGAATGTTCATCTGATCAGTGCCAAAACGGGATACGGGATTGAGAACCTGATTACTAAACTCCAGGCATCCTGGAAGTATAAAGGAGACGTGTATTTGGTTGGTACTGCCAATGCTGGCAAGTCCACTTTGTTTAACACTCTCCTGGAGTCTGACTACTGCAAATCCAGAGCATCTGATGTGATCCATAAAGCCACGATATCACCGTGGCCTGGTAAGGGTGGTTGTATTAAACCCATTATTAATACAGAGTCAGCCAAAGAAATGTATACACACTTCAGGAAAAGAAAAACTTGAATAAATATTTTTGTATTACATTTATTGCTACACATTATATAATGATATTCATAAGAATATTATTATTATATTAATATACTATTGTTCTTTTCCTGAAGTGTGTATAAATTTTTTTGGCTGACTCTGTATATTAAATGTATGAGAAGGATTCCTTCTAATTTCTATGTTAAATCTTTTAGACAGTCAATGAATAATTTCAATCATGCCTTTCTGGGACCACATTTGGTACGTCATAACCACTGCAGAATGGGAACATCCCACAAGACCTGCAGTTTTGAAGTTGCTTTGACCCAGTCCTCTATCCATCACAATTTGGCCCTTCTCTACTGTGACCCTTGACAGTAGCTTCATTCTCAATATCTCTTTACAATGGCGGCTGGAAGTGGG
>JAQMYI010000008.1:24932379-24946579 GCA_030014275.1 Clariallabes melas
GTAAACAGGACACACACGCGTGCCGGATGTTGACTATATGAGTGACGCACGCGCACTGAGACGATTACCCACAATTCTGCTCGTATTTCAAGACCTCACTTGTTTACCGAGTTATAATGTTGACTCGAAACACTCGCAGACCAAAGTACTCGCAATCCAAGGTTCCGCTGTAACAAATTAATACATTCAAGTAAAAACAAACATGGGTTCATTCTGTAGAAAAAAAACCCCACCGTATTTATTTTTTTTATCTAACAGTAAATATTTTTTCTTGTGATATTATTAGAAAGACGATGATAATGTTGAGAATTGTAAGAAAAACATTATTTTTTTTATGCAAAGAAATGATAAATAAATGTAGAATTAGAAGAATATTTCTCTTTTCTTTAGACAAACCATTTTACACAGTATTTTTTACAAGATACTAGAAAAAAACCTCCTCTAAACGTGTGCTGTTATTGAAAACCCGAGTCGGGATGGGTTGAGGAGGAGCCGCTAGTCGTTCCATCCGATGACTTCGTAGAAAAGAGCCTTCAGCTTGCGAGCCTCGTACGTGACCGTGTTTTTCCCGATGTGCGCGTGCTCCTCCTCCAGGGGCTGCTCGATGACGGCCGGGACGTCCTTCCCGTACACTGAGCGGAGAAAGCAAGCGTTATCAATAGCCTTCCTGAAGAGAACATCAGGATCGTTTCTGAATTCTTCATTCTGATTGGCCTGACAATGGTTTTATCAGCACGCTTGTTTTAATGCGTCGTTGTTTCTATAGTAACGACTCACACACACTAATTTTAAATAGTTTGATTGGTAAATAAGACACTTCAGGACTTTCTGTTTTTGAAAAAAATAATAAGTGAACTCCGCTCCTTCAACTCATACAACTATTATTCTTATAATTCTTTGATTATTTTCCTACACATAGATGTACAGTGGACTGGATTGGTTTATCTGAACAATCATTTAAGATGTTTTTAATATATACACTTACGCTCGCAGTGTTCCAGGAACTGGACGCAGTCCTGCACCACGGTGTCCCTCAGCATGATCATGTGCTTGGCCATGTTCTCCAACAAGGACAGGAAGCACCTCTTAATGTAGAACCACGTGTCTGTTCCGAGCTGAAATTCAGGCCACACGTCACGGATTAGCTCCTAAAGTATTACGATCACGATCTTCATACTGTTGTTGAATTTGTGTGACTAACAGGATCTAATCTGTTAAATGAGACACCAGGATACAGAACTCTACAGTATATTCTAAGCGTTCTTGTGGACCCTTAAACCTGAGGGTAAGAAATAAACACACTGATCGAATAAATGAAAAAAAGCTTGTCACGTTTCGGCAGCCAGTTATTATGTAATTAATAAATTAGACAACAGAGATCTTTAATAAGTGTCTCTCACTCGCACAGGGACAGAACTACGCTCGGTCGTGAGTGCGCGTTTATCTCAGCACGGCTCTGAGAACGGAAGGATGGTGTTTGTTCAGCTGCTCGTGGCCGAGCGCTCTTCTGTTTGGCCACAATAATAATAAATAGAGAGGGCCTACGCGAGCACTGAACACTGGAGAACGAGGAGGAAATATTTGGGGGGAAAAAAGAAAGAGGTTAAATTCGCAGCACCTTCTTGTTGTACGGCTCCAGGCTCTTGATCACGCGAGAAATACCGAAGTCGTAGTTTCCTTTAGCGCAGTACAGGGTCCTGCAGGGACAACGGCGTGGGTTCAAATAACATGGAACAACATGTATTAACATCACATACAAATATGAACCAACTGATGGTTATTCCTCCTGAGTCATCCTTTAAAAGTCTAGACTGGACCTCTAGTGGTGAGGTAGATGCATTACAACAACATTTAAATATTTTTTTTGTTTACTCCCATGTACATAAAGCCCCGCCCCCAGAGCATACAGTTAGACATCATGGCATCAAACAGTATGGTGAAGTATTTATTAAACGTTTTGCCTTATTCTTGTTACCTAATGTTTATTGTTCTGTATTATGTTGCTTACTTTGAAGCAAACAAAGATGATGGGCGGAGTCAAAGCAGAGAAAGGCATACAGTACCGTCTGCCTGCATACATTATTATTTATATCATGTTCTTTTTTATGACCTATTGCACCTTTAAAAATAGCATGTCTAAATGAGCCTGAAATCGATATATATATATACAAATAAAAACAAAAACACAAAGCCAGCTAGGCAGACCTAGTGTACGTCAATACTGCTGACGATGTGATTTTTACCAGCTATTAGACTTACTTATAAACATGTCAAACTTTCACACGTGGCAGCTTTAATCTCTGATATAATACGAGCGAGACGTGTTACCCGATCACCAGGTTGACGATGCACAGGTGAAACACCTTCTTGTCAGGGTCGTTGTATGAGATCTGCTCTTCCTCTTTCTCGATTTTCCTCATCAGCTCCTCTGCCTTTTGACACACAACCGTCAAGAATTATTGCCACCCCTCGAAAATGGTTATTATTAAACAGACAAGAAAAAAATACCCGAAGCTGTGGAAGCTGTACAGCAGTGATGCAGAATAATCTGTCTGGGTTAGAATTAGAATTTTTGTCATCCCGAGGATTAATATAATTCAATAATGAATATTCCTATTTTACATAAGAGACCTGAAACAAATGGTGATGCAAATTTTGTCTTAATGAACCGAAGATCTGGAACGCACCGAAAAAACAAACAAACAAACAAACAAACAAACAGTAAAAACTGTCATACACTGTAGTATTTAAGTAGCTTTTATTAAATATTTTATTATATAATTAAATAATTATAGATTTTGTATTTTAAAAATTCCACATTACTTTACATTATTGTTTAAAATTGTTATTTACTTTTTCCCCGTTTCTGCTACCATGTGTTGCTCCATATTTATCTGTAATTTTTCTCTAATTTGGTATTTTAGCATGAAATATTACTTATTTTTTATTTCTATTATTTTTCTCACTTTTACACTTTACATTACCTTAAATCCATTTTTATCAATTTATTATATTCTGTACATCTTCTGCTATTATTTATTGCATTTTCACTGTAACATTTTTTAACTACATTTTCTCTGCTTTTTTTTTTTTATCATCACACTGTAATGACTTTGAGTTGCATTTTTTTTTTCAAATGTGTGAACGGTACATAAATAATTCTAAAAAAGTTATCATTATTTCAGTCTTTCATTATCTTCAGGTCACAACACAGCAGGCGCTAATAAAACAAACACAGTTCTTACCTCTTCGTTTTGGCTCGTCATGATGTACGACACACACAGGTTAGCCAGAACGATCGCGCTCACATTGAGGATCTGTCAGATAAAAAAACAAAAAAAAGCATGGCTGCTTATTCAGTCAGAGGATGAGGACGGAGAAAACACAAATCAAACGAAATCCATAAGGACACGGCAAGCTTCCAACACCACACTGAACGTCCCATGCAGTCAGACTTTGACATGCTAGCACGCGCTTTACCGAAGGCTTCCTTTTGCAGGGACACTCCTGAATGTTACACTGTTCCAGCTAGTGAGTGAAAAACACACAAACAAAGGTTCAATTCCAATCCTACACCCGGGGACGTCCAGTCTCCTGTTAATGCAAATTCATAGTTAAATATAACTGCTAAGTGTGCGGTTTACAAATAGATCAGGGTGAGTCAAATGAAAACCTTTAAGTGCCAAAATAAATTAGAAGATATGTAGGTTAGGCTAATTGGTGTTCCCAAATTGCCCATAGTGTGTGAATGAGTGTGTGTATGTGTGTGTGCCCTGCGATAGATTGGCACCTTGTCCAGGGTGTACCCTGCCTTGTGCCCGAAGTCTCCTGGGATAGGCTCCAGGTCCCCTGCGACCCTGAATACAGGATAAAGCGGTATAGAATCTACTGTATACTTTAATACTTAGAGTTTTATAACCTAGAGAAACTAAAGCACTGGAACACCCACACCGAATGAAATGGACTTTAATTAGAAGGCTGATGTCATTTAGTGACACCTTTGTGCACCAAAACCTATGCAAGTTTTCAATATAAGGTTTTAAATTGACTCATCCTCATATATAGGACAGGAAAAATGGATTAAACATTAAGAACTTGAGACATTAAAACTAAAATTTTTTTTTGGTGAAATATAATAAATTAACTCGTTTATGTTATTGGCAGAACCGCAGATGAGAGTTTTAAGTTTTAAGTAAAATAAATAAATAAATATATATATATATTTTTTTTTTCCCTAAAGTTTTTGATTTACTTTTTGTTTTCACTTTTCTCTTTTTTTTTCATTTCCATAAAAATTTTTATATCAAAATTATATATATATAATAAAAAAAAATATATATTTTTTTTACTTAAATAAAAAATGCCATTAAAATATATTTTGTGCCTGAAAATATTTCAGAATTTTGATATAAAAAATTGAATGGAAATGAAAAAAAAGAAAAGTGAAAACAAAAATTAAACCAGAATTTGAGAAAAAAAGAAGATATACTTAATGGGACATTAAACTTTTTTTTAGTATTTAATTATTATTATTATGGAAAAAAGTAAAATAAAAAGCAAAAATAGAAGAAAAGATGAACGGGTCCCTCTACATGTTAATTTTAACTTCCTAAAAATAATGTAAAAAAAAAAATGTAAAATGAAAAATGAAAACAGAAAGCACAAAACTAAATTACAGTTTTAAGCGTTATAATTTTTACAAGGTCATATTTTTCCTTATATTCTGCATCAGAAGAAACTTTTCTGAATGATTTCACATAAAAGTCTCCTTAATGCCCCCTGAGATGTGTCTTCTCAAACAGTACTCATAGATGGAGTTATAATAATAATAATAATAATATTTTTATTACTTTAGACTAATAATTGTGATGTTAACATTAAATTTAGTCATCTTTAAACAAACATTAGCCTGGTAACATGTACACAGCAGCTGTCAAATTTGAAACACGTCCCATACATCTAAACTCGTCCTGATCTCGCTGCGCTTACATTATCGTAGTGTTTCTTTACGATGGGCTCGTAGAATCCGATCGACTCTTTGTATTTGTTCTCCTGCATGAAGAGCACGTGCGCGACGTTCAGCTTCCACGTGTCGTGCTCGTTGCAGAACTCCACTGACTTGCGGAAAATCTTCTCCACCATGTTGTAGTTCTCGCGGTTCCAGTAAATCTTCGTCTGCGCCATCAGCACGGGGACGTACCTGCCGAAACAAAAAGCTCATCAGCTGAGGATTCCATCCACTGTAGCTAGGTTTTAGTATGAAGTAGCAATGTAAAAGCCTGAACACGCACTCCTCGAGAAGCTGATCGTAATCTTCCACTGCTTTTTTTAGAACTTCTTCGTCCCGTGAGCGTCGTGACTCCTGAACCTTCAACCACAAAATGGCTTTTTATGAGTTATTATACAATAAAGTCATTTTTTTATTGAATTGTTATTATTATTAATATAAGACAGAGGACAATGGAAGGACAACTATTGTAAAGTTTAATGTAACTACAGAAAAAATTATGTCTACAATTGCTTTACAATTTGGTATAAGAGGGTTAAAAAAAACACACACACTGTGACTGTTTGGAACTTAATAAAATTTGTGGCGTTCACATGCAGTGTTCATGTCATTTATTATTTTCCAGTTACAGCACACCTCCAAGTGTTTTATTTTATACAAAATAGCAAGTTTACATCATATCATCATATAAGTGAGAAAAAAAAAGTTACCAGATTGGTGACCTTCCGTAACCGCTCCGTCAGTTTTCCTGCCATATCGTCCAGCTTCCGAAACGCCTGAAGAAGATGTAGAAGAAGGCAGACAAAGCTCTAGGTTTGATAAAAACAAGCTAAATACGCGTTATTTAATAACAGAATGTTCATTGATAATGACTTAAAAGAACAAGAACAAGAACAAGCAAAGGTTTGTAAGTACTGTAACACAGAACCCAGGCGTGAACCCAGGCTACTACTATTATCAACGTTGTTATATTTAGGGGTCCAAGCAAACAATCCAAAAGTCTACTCAGACCAAATGTAGAAATTTCAGTAACAAAATATTAATAAATCTGTTGGAAGTCTCTGAGGTTTATTATTCTGTTAAATTGGTTGAAATCAAATTTAGGGGTCTGAACATCAGAGATGGGCAAAATACACAAATCCTATTCTTGAGTAAAAGTAAAGGTAACCTAGGTAAAATATTGCTTAAGTAAAAGTAGAAGTCCTCCATGTACAATTCTACTTTTGTAAAAGTACTTACCTTTAAATTTACATAAGTATCAAAAACACAGAACTCGTATTAACCTTAAAGTAAAAGTAAAACTCTCTCTCTCTCTCTCTCTCTTCTTTTGCTGCTATCTGTAACTGTTCACTTCTGATTTCAATCACCTGCTATATGATTATGGAATTAAAATCATCCAATTAATGCACAACAGCCAGCATATTTCTGTTTCAACTATTACGTTGCACTCTTGTTATGTAACCCAAACGCCATGCAGAACTGCAGTGAAGTAGAAACTATAAATATTTGCTGTAGGATGCAGTAGAGTAAACATAAAAAGTACAGTAACAAACTAAACTGTGCTTAGTTACCTTTCACCTCTGCAAAGCATTAGAAAAAACTATCATTTTCTATCAGAATAAATTTAAGAAAGAAATTCATGAAACAAAAATCTATATTCAGGGGATCTCTGATATATACGTCCTCGGCTACAAAAGTTTTCAGAAATACTGAAGTAAGTAAAGACGTACTGGAGATAGATTAACAAAGTCCATTCTCATGCAGGTCATATGACTTTAAATATAATTTTTATCCTTCATAATGCAAAAGGGTGAAACAAATATTAATCATATTAATAATTAGGGCACAAGCACTATGACATCAGCCCAACAGTATTTCGTGTAAAGTATATTTTATATATTTTAAGTATATTTTATATTACATAGTATGTAAAGGGCTCTCTTGTTCATGTTTTTATTTGTATTACTGGAAATATTTCATCCACTAATAACATGTCATGAGCCTGTATTCAGGATATTTCAGTGTGTTGTGTGACTGATGGGTGTTACCTCCTCGGGAGCGGTTTGACTCGTCAACATGGCGTCCAGGAACTCGTACAGGTACTGAACACAGGGAAGAAAACAAACGCAGCACACTCACAATTAGTCCTTAAATATGACGTATGAATTCTGCATTATTAGCACTGACTAATATTTACAGTATTCAGCATTTCCCCTTGCCCATTTCACAGAGGTACAAGCTTTTAAAGGCCGTTTTCTTACTGGAGATAGGAACTTGTAGGTGAGGTGGGCGTTTTCAGCCATCACATCAGCAGCCATGTCGAAGTACTGCGAGGAAAAATAAAAAGCACCAAGACATTGAAACCCAGCACATGCTCGTACTCACGGCAGAGAGATATTACTGCTCTGTGTGGAGTTTCTTCATGCTTTTACACAACCATGCAAAATTCATCTCATGGAGAAAGCAATAAACAACTGGCGTGAATTATTAAAGCGAAAATCTTCGACGGGGTCGCACCTCATATTTGCAGTAGAGCAGGAGCAGGTTGCCAAAGGTGGAGGGAGGGAAAGGGCTCTGCTGCAGGAGGAACGCGAGCTTCTCGAAGCCTTCTGTCGGCTTGGTGTCCATGTTCATGAGGGCCTGGTTGTGAAGTGTGACGGGGTCGAGCTCCTGCGATCGCAAAAACAATGCGGTAATTCTAATGTGAAGGATGCAAATAATTAGTTGATGACGTTACTATAGTCTTAATCTGATATCGCCTTTTAAACAATCTCCTATAAAAATATAATAAAAACGTTCCCTGGACAACATTAAAGCAGCGGTGTGTAATGTTGCACTGAACTTAATGATCATAATCACTCACACAGAAACTACAACAAAAAAAAAGAAAAAGCAAAGCTGATAGCTCTAATCCAGCTGTGGGCGGAGCTAATTTCAGGGTCAGAAAAGGATGTAGAAAATACAGCTAGTCATAAACTATATTTTTAATGTACAATATGTTTAATATTTCTTTAAAAAGTTTTTACTTGAACCAAACATGGGATATATATATATATATATTTTATATTTCTGTAAACAATATTCCTCTAATAAAGCAAAGTAGGTCTTGTTTGTCAAAAGTATTTTTCAACAAATGTGCTTTTACATGTGTAATATATAATATTTCTGCATATATCATTTACTAGAGATCGAAAAAATTGATTCAGTTATTTATCACAATTTTTTTGTGTGGGGATTCATTTATCGCCATAGATTGTTTTTATTATTATTATTATATATATCTTTTTATTATTATAATTTTTTTTTATTATTGCATTTGAGATGGGAAAACAATGCAGTTACTCTATAATCCTACACATTTACAGGCGACGCAGTATGCTGTGTGGTACGAGCAAAATTCAGCATTTTCACAGATGAATATAGATGTTAAACATGATGCTCTGTAAGAATCTACATGAAAAATTCCCAAGAGAAACCTTAGAGTTGGATGTGTTTATTACAGACACAAACTATCGCTGGTTGTCACTAGAGGGAACCAAACAACTAAACACTTTAATTTCCAATCCACCCAGCTCTTCTGCACAGACGCATCTCTATAATAAACCCTCAAAATATTCACTGTAAACAGATAAACACTTGGTGTTCATGTTGCAATCCGGTGATTTTCTTGGGTCTAACTCAGCTAGACACGTCTCAGAACCCCCTCGAGTCTGAACCACTTCTCCTGCAGGGTTGGAACGAGCGCTTGCATAAGTCACAGGGCCGGGATTTGTGTTTATTGTTTCTCCCCATGTGCCAGGAAAGAAGCATATTCCTGCAGCATTTCATCAGTTTTTTTTTACAGGCCAGTGCGTGCGCGCATGCATGTGTGTGTACGTGTGTGTGTGTTTGCTATCCACAACCAATGAGCCTTAAACTCCCATCAGTGTCACAAAGGATCCTTCATTCCACAGCAATCAGGATGTAAAACCTTCAACTCGAACCACTGACTTGAAAAAGAAAAAGGTTCAGTGATGAACTCAGAAAAAAGGTCGCTTACATGAGCAAGCATGCCTGCTAGGGAGATAAAAAGAGAGAGAGAAAAAAAGAAATCTCTGCTGACAGGCATGTGGCATCTGACAGCTTCTGCTTGCAAAGACAAGTTCAACATGCAAAGTTATTCGAGGCCGTCATGGAGACAGAAGTCAAAAAACACCACACGCCTACACACACACAAACACACACACAAGCACGCACACATGCATAGGCTACAGAGTGTGTGTGTGTGTGGGGGGGGGGTAAAAATGACAAGTACCTCTTCTGATCTGGGTGGCATATCAGTCAGCGCTTCCTGAGCATCATCATCTGCAGAGGTCAAGAACAGGACAGAGAGCTAGTGGTACAGATTCCTTTCTTTTATTCACAAGCTGCATATTTTCTAACGGAGAAGTAAAGCCCAGGCCTGCACCCGAGGTCGTTTAGATTCATTAAGCAACAAGTTGATAATTGATCCCCAAATCTGCTGTTACATAAGGCTACAAAATTTTATGAAACTTCATTCCACCTGACCAATCAGAATCAAGAATGCAAGAACTGGGCTGTCTTTGTTTTTTGTTCTCTGTAGTTTGTACTTACACTTCTTCAGCTGGTATTCGATGGCTGCTTTCAGGTTAAAAGCTTCGATCAAGGCCGTTTCATGCAGCACCAGTGTGTTTCCCACGCTTTTTACTTCAATCCCTTCGGTCGTCATGCCGACGCCGAGTTCTGAGCATTAAAAAAAAAGAAAAAAAGAAAAAAAAGAACAATATAAACCTTACAGTATACAATTTTCATTCAGTGTGCCACTTATAACGAGCCAGGTTCTGTTTATTATAAAAAAGTTATAAAGTCTGTTAAAGGTGACACAAAAGCCTTGTTTTATACTGTTAATATTATCCTGACACCTTCAGACACACTCCCACGTCACAGCTCAATGTGGAAATTATTGATATTCATCAGCAGTTAGGCTCTTCAACAAATCCTTCATCTAGTTCCTGCTACAAGGTTTCTACCAATCCCCACTGCAATCTTCTCACTACTTTTAAGCTTCCTTTTAAAACTGAAATGTAAAATTCTATCAAATCTTTAATGTGTCAGCTTTATCCCATACCAACTCTGGTCAAATCCAGTGTTCCCTCCTTCTCCTCACTTATAACTTGCATTATTCACTCATTTCTCAGCTCCAGTCTTGTTCTGTCATCTTATAAAACAGCTGCAATAACTCAGATCCTTAAGATATCGGATATGGACTACAATCTAAAGTCCTGGACAAATCAGTTTCTACACACACTCATTCTGTCGTTTTTGAGACATTTCAGCACCGGTGTTCCTCAAGGCTCCGTCATAGGCCCCCTTTTGTTTAAAGACGGACCAATCAGTGCTTTTCAGACAGACTTTTCCAAGATGGCGCCAGTGAGGTCGGATGCCACCACGACTGCTCCGACCTCTTTTTCTTTGTTTTTGTCTTTGAAACTAACTTTCAGTAATTTTAAACCGGTAAATTCATCACAACTGAGTACATTAGGCACGATAGAGATACTCTTATTTCTATTGGTACAATGTAGACAGGCTCTCTGCCTGTTCCTGACGGATTAGACAGCATCCTGACTTTAGAATCCTATGTTAACAGGGTCTCCGAGTCATGTTACTTTGTTGCCACCCATCCCTTACCCCGCAAACTGGTGCCAATCGCATCCATGCATTGATCACCTCACACATTGCTTATTGTAATTCATTTTTACTTGGCCTACAACACAAGCTCCTCCATAAACTTCAACTTATTTCATTCGAGATGCAGAGCCAAGCCCAGAGCTTCATGTTGGAACAGAAAATAAAGGTTACAACGAATATAAACCTGGGTGCTCCCTTATCCCACGCTCGATGATCTCCCGGATGTACTTGAGAGCTGCGGCGTACTGCTTGAGGCTGTAGTGACACAGAGCGATGTTGTAGGCCAAATCTGAAATGAGAAAAACACACGCGACCCAGTGAAGGATGCAGATCTCCCTTACCACAACCACATCCATAAAAATACTAAACGACTACCCTGAGGACCGCCGGCTCGTCCAGCCAGTATAAACACACCATTTCATAACCGTATCACTTTTTCCTGTTCGAATGGAAATATACTGTATATAAAACTGGATTCCCTCATGGAGAAAATATGTCTAAACATACTATTAAATACCACTGTTTAGTGTCACTTACAGTTTAAATTATACAGTACATTTGAGTGCAAAAGTTTAGAAAGAAATGATGAAGACAGATCTTAAATTCATAACAAAACATTGTTACATTTCACTCCCACATGATTACTATAGAAACAGTTAAAATTTAATTATTGACTAATATAGGTGCATTTTATTATTTATTTTGTTTTCTTTATTATTTTATATATAGCCTGTTATACCAAAGCACTGTCGAGTTCTAGATTCTGATTGGTCAGAAAGTAAGTCTGGCTGTAAATCCCTGGCCAATATTAATTTGGTTGTTCTAATATGTTATGTTTCCATAGTAACGCAAGGTACAACAGACAGGAAAGGCAAATGAAAAACTTGTGCAGTCTTTGATTTGGTCCGTTTAACATTATTTATTTAACATTAATGAAAGGAGTCTATAGTGTAACTGTGGAAGAAATCAATTTTAAAAAATTAGGATCTTTATTTGTTCTGTTATTGCAAATAATTAGATCTGGTCTGGGAACTATTAAGTTTTCTTGTCACTGGCATTGTTAGATATTTTTTTTACATTACTATGTGTTTAATATATACAGGTTTGTGCAAAGATTTTCAGCACAACCTAGGCAACATAATGAAGTGAGTTTTATTTTTTATAGGTTTGTATACATTTATAGAAAAATGACTAAGCAAACAATAAAAAAAGCAAAGAAATACCACAGATACACACGACCGCTCATTTAAAAAAAAAAGATACGAGTTCAACATTTTTGCCACGTCATTACTATATTCCAATAGCTGTAAAAGTCACTCATTTTAAAAGTAAAGACAACTTGAGTTCATCTTTGATGTCTGAAGCCCCACCCATCAACACACCAGGAGGACTATTGTATAAGCAGGTTTTTATTTTTTCTTGCTGGCAAGGATTCGTGCCATTTGAGTTTTAAGGGTTACATCAGTTACTTTAATTTTTTCCAATGCTTTTACAAGACAGGCCTGTGAGGGAACGACTGCAATAAATAACACAGGACTTACTCGATTCATAGATACTCATCAGTGTTAAACATAATTATAAATGGACAAAGTCTAGCATTTCCTTTCTTTAATCTTAATGCTGAAGTATCCGAAACATAAAACTATTCAGGATGTGTTGTTAGGGGAAAGAATGATCAATCAACTTTCTGGTGATAGCAGGAACTCTTCGTCACTGCTTCAGCACCCCACTTTTCTGTTGACAACTTTCATACAACATGATAACACAGAGTGATATATAAACACAATACTGGATATCTTCACTGTGTAAGTTTGTTCAGCCTTGCAAATAAAAGTGATGGTGTGCGTGAGAGAGAGAGAGAGAGAGAGAGAGAGAGAGAGAGAGAGAGAGAGAGAGAGAACCATGCTTCAGTCACCTGGCTGGTATCCCAGCACTTGCATGGCGCCTGTAAACTTGGAGCAGGCCTTCTCATATTCTCCGAGCTTATACAGCAAGCAGCCTTGATCCACTTCAGTGTCCGGGTCGTCAACAGGCAACTGCTCCACCAGAGCCTGAAACGATTTTCGTTTTTTACTTTTATTTTTGCCAAAACCAAAAATCAGCCACTTCCAGCCACATGCACTGGTTAGTAAGCAGTAAGAGCTGAGACAACATAAAAGTATGACAACATCTTAACAGTGAAATGGGAAATACAGTCATCTGCAAAATTTGTTTTTTTTGTGTAAAAACTTTAAAATTAGGTCTCAATTTTAGGCAAGTACACCATCAGACGAATAACATAACTTTTTTTTCACTGTGCCATAACAAACCAAAATGAAGAAAAAACATGTGGGCGATACTAAGTACCCAAATGATTCAATAGCTTGTAGATCCACCTTTATTGGCAATAACTTCAAGTAATCATTTCCCGTATACAGTGGGTACAGAAAAGACTCACTCCCTTTAAAAATGATCAAATTTTTGTTGCTCTGCAGCTTGACACAGGTTTTGTTTTATCCAACTGTGCAACTTTTAACATCTATGTAAAAGATATAACACTAACGTGTCTGGAAAAAAATACAAAATTACAAAACAAAATCACTGATTTAGAAAATGGCGGAAACCGGTCAGAGAGCCTACCAAGAGGCCTACAGCAACTCTGAAGCAGTTGCAGGAATTACTGACAAACAGAGGTCAGTGTGTGCATGTGACAACGATATCACACACTCTTCATATATTTGGCTTTTATGGAAGAGTTGCAAGAAAAAAAAGCCACTCCCCAAGAAAGGCCACATGCAGTCGCGACTAAGCTTTGCAAAAAAGCAGGTGGTCAGATGGGTCTAAAATTATATCATTTGGCCACCAAACACAAAACGATACAGTATGTCTGGCGGCCATTGAGAATGTGATTAGCTTCATCTGATTGGGTTTACAAATCATTTTTAGGAGGAGGAGGTCCTTTTCCAAATCAGTGATTTTTTTTTAAATGTTATATCTTTCACTTGAATGTTAAAAGTTGAACTGATTAAATACAGCTGAAAAAAAAAACTGTCTGTCTTCATTTCAGGCTGCAAAGCAACAAAAATGTGATTATTTTAAAGGAAGCTGATTCTTTTCTATACTCTGGACTTTGACAGGGCCATTGCAAAAACTTGACACTTTTATTTTTCAGCCAGTCTAGATTTACTGGTGAGCTTCCGATCATTGTCCTGTGGCATGACCCAATTTCGCACAAGCTTTAGTTGTCAGACAGATGGCCTCACATCTAGCTCTAGAACAGTCTGGTCCCCAGGTCCTGTTGCTGAAAAAAACAAGCCCAAATCATCATCCCTCCACTGCCGTGCTTGACAGTGGGTATGAGGTGTTTCTGCTGAAATGCTGTTTAGTTGTTGCAAACCTGTGCTGAGCATTAAGGCCAAATAACTAATAACTCCACTTTGGGCTCAACTTAGGGCTGGGCCGATAAACGATATCATATCGAATCGCGATTTATTTGATTTTAAAAACGATGAAAAGCTCTAGACA
>JAQMYI010000008.1:24951231-24970253 GCA_030014275.1 Clariallabes melas
AGTGCTTTCCACAGTAAAAAAAAAAAAAAAAAGAAGAATCAACCCCTGATAGCTGTGTGTGTGTGTGTGTGTGTGTGTGTGTGTGTGTGTGTGTGTGCGCTCTGGAGGAGTGTGGCCTGATAAGTGGAGTAGGTAGTGTACAGTGAACACACGAGAGAACTTTCACCAGTTTCTGGTAGAGAAGCTGGAGGAGTGTGAACACAACAGGAAGTGACACCATGTGGGCGGGTTGTAATGTGAGCAAGACAAAAAAAAAAAAAACTTACGAGTAGTTTAAGCAAATGAGAAGCAAAGTGATGTAGTGACTCTACTAATGAACGGCTCTGAATCGCTTGGGTTTTTGCCAGATGTTCATTCCTAGTCACGGCTCTTAACTCAGCAGGTTTGACTTTGGTTTGAAACTTCCAAGTGTCGGATGACCAAAACCCGGTGTCGAAAGTCCTCGGTGCTTCCGATGCATAAAGACTGCGTGATGTCCAAGAGCAAACTTTGCTTTTAGCTAATTAGCGGTTAGCGTTGCAGCCTCCCAGCTCCAGGGTTCCCGGTCTGATCCTGAGCTTGGGTTACTGTCTGTGTGGACTTCCGTATGTTCTCCTAGGCTTCATGTGGGTTTCTTCCAGGTTCTATGATTCTCTCCTGTGTGAATGAGTGGGGGAAAACAAACAGCGCTATGTGTTTGACAGCTTGACTTCCTGTTCAGTGTGTGTTCCTGCTTTACACCTGGTGTTCCTGGGATCTGCTCAACGATCCACTGTATCATGACCAAAATAAAGGAATGAATAACACAATAGGACAAGTGATGTACTGCAGTGAATCCATCGAAATTGGTGAAATTTACATATATTCTGTAGCTAGCTGTGGTGTTTGTCTGGCTATACCAGACTTAGCCTCGGGTAACCATGGCGACTCGAGACCGTTTTCGATCAGTGATACCGCTGAGTTTCTTATTGATCCTATTACATGAAATACCAAGACTTGTATCCTGATCTGTGATATTCACATGTAAAGTGGCGTTCGTGTCAAACCGGGACTTTTTCACTGTACAGAAAACACAGTTATGAGAGTTAAAAACTCTTTTTATTTCTCTATATATTGCACTAATGCACTTATCCCAGTGTTTCACTAGTGCTTGGGTACCATCAAGTTTTCTCAGTGAGCCATGATCGGATCGTCTGTCTGATTCGCATCTGCAATGCTGGCCTCCCAGGAACTCCGAACATGTGGAAATGGCTTGGAGCGAGGTCAGGACTTGATGGGGTGTGTTGCATTAACTCCCAGCCAGTGTGTGTAAAGTCGTCTTGGTGACTGTGTGTGTACAGTCTCTTCAAGTTACAAAAAGTACTTTTTACATCTTTAAAATCTTTTGAACGTTTAAATGTTTTACTGCGGCACTTTTACGCCTTCATTTGCGAGAAATTTCATCACAAGTCCTGGTTTGACTTGAACACATCTTGTATTATAGTCGATATCCAGAATCTGTATCGGGATGCTAGTCTTGATCTTTCTTGTTGATCTTTCTCATTTGAGACGGTTCTCTCTTTTGTTTCTGATCTATGAGGGATAATGTATATCATTTATTCATTCTTTCTCCCGTGTGTTTGTGTGCAGGAGTGAAACGGATGGTAGACAGGAGCCGCTGTCAGAAGGAGCAGTCGTTCCTGCACCTCAGTATTACTTCACATCTTGCTCGATAAAAAGATAAACACACCGTGTCGATAAATCTTCTATTCGATTTTTATTTATTTATTAATTTTTTTTAAAGAACCCTCACGATCGATGCACTGATCTCTCCATCCTCCCCCCCTGATACCCCCGTCTGGTTTCACTATGGGTAGATACCAGTTTGAAAAGACACTGTTCTGTATTTTTTTTTTTTTAAACAAGTGTGCAGGAGAAGGAGACGCGGCGATTGAGCGGCGCTCGTGTCTGTCATGGAGAAGCTCAGCAGCGCTGCGAACACGTGATTCTCATATTTCACCTTCAGTAAGTTACTGTGTGCACACGCAGTGAACATTCATGGAGAGTGGAAGCATTTAATCAGCTCTCCCAGCCTGCTGTCATGTAGCTGTGTGTGTGTGTGTGTGTGTGTGTGTGTGTGTGTAGTCAGTTGCTGTGTCACTGCCTGCAGTATCTGAGCCTCTCTCTGGAGGGAGTAATGGATACATGGGAGATGAAAAGTTGAACATGTAAACAGCAGCACTGTTGGTCCTGAGAGACGACATGACACTGGCAGAAGCACACAGCTCTTCACTTCCCACACTTTTTATTATTATTTTATTTTATTTTATTTTATTTTATTTTTGGTGAAATTGCTGTAGCATTGGGTGAGTTAATCATCCTTATAAGGTTCGTCTCTTCAGTTTGTTTGAATGGTTTAAATTTTTTTTGTAATAGTAAAAAAATTTTTTTGATGTTCAGTTTGACCGAAGCCTATTTTTAATGGACATTACATGGACATTATATATCATGAGAACCCAGCAGGAACCGTAACGTTGGATGAGGGTTCTAATATAGTAATGAAACGATATTGCAACGACGTCCAACTTCAGGACTACGTTGTTTTAGGCTAATTGGTCAAATTCCCAGTTTGTCCACAGTGTGTGAATTTTTGCCAGGGTGTCACCTGGGATAGGCTCCGCCCCCCCCCCCCCCGGCCCTGTATACAGGATGAAGCGGTACAGAATAATGACTTTGAGATAATGTTGAATGAATGAATGAATGACAAAATCGCAACCTTTATTTGGCGCGTTTGTAACATCCGACTACATCCACGATCCCTTAAGGTTCTAACAGAATCTAAAATTCCCATCAGAGATTGATTGGGATGGACACATCAGCTTCTTGTACACAGCGTGTGCCTCATGTCACTCATATCTTACTGTTGTAAAGTTACATCTCCGTTTCCTTTTCTCACTAATTACTCTACCATAATATGGTGTTTGCACAGCATCCAAACTGTATCATGTCTGCTTTTACAGAACAGATCTCATATGTTAAGTTTTCCAATTTAATATTTTGCAAATTTCTGTTTTATTATTATTTTTCCCTGCACTTGTTACGTACGTGATTTCCTATCATGGACAGCGTGTTCCCTATAGTGCTTCACTGGTAAGCACTCTTGTGGTAAGTGTTCTCACTGTTCAAGTCCCGCTCGGGTATTAATATTGTTTTGAATCTGTTTTTGCAGCACTGTGTTAGTGGCTTCTGTTCAGCGTTGTCCCATTGTCATGTAGTCGATGTTGTTCTGATGTCATTTCGTCAAAATCATTCTAGCATTCAAAAACAAACTAATACAGTAAGAATACAAAATACGAGTTCTGCTCTGAGAGCTCGTTCATAAGTACAATTCGTTCGTAAGTCGAACAAACATTGTCTAGGTACTAGGATAGTAAAACACTTGGCTATATACAGTATAAAAGCTAACATGTTCCATGATCATGCAGATTCATGTTATAAGAGCGAGCGATGTCTGCCATCTTTTCACCTCGCTTCATTCTCCCAATTATTTTCACTTTTGTCTGCATGGTTATTGCTTAGCAGTACCAGCCTCGTCACCGGTGATCTTCCACTTGCTTCCGGACTTCCTGGGCTTGTACTGCACCTGTACACGATGGACACCCGCGATTGATTATGCGTGAATGGATTTTCTTAACTTCTTAGTCTATGTACCCTGGCTTGTTCTTCCAGTGCTCTCACACCGTCTACAGATATGCAGTGTAGACTGATTGGTGTTTCCAAACTGCCTTAGTGTATGATTGGGTGTGTGAGTGTGTTGTGCTTGTGACCTGCAAAGTACTTGGCAGCCCATCCAGGATGAACGTTGCCTTGTGCCCTAAGCTCCCTGTGATACGCTCCAGTCCCCCTGCGACCTGCACACGATAAACAGTATAGATAATGGATGAATGGATGGATTGATATAATATCTAAATACTTTAATTTGAATACAATTTCCCCAATATCTACACTTCATCTATTTACAGTTGTAAAAGCAGCATAAAAGTTATTACCATAAGAAATGACCATTTCTTTTCAACGCGAGTCTTTATTTTAAAGACGTTTATTTTAAAAAGGGTACAGGAGTGTTCAAGTCACCCACAAGAAATTCCAGTGCCCGAACGCCTCTCGCACCATTCTAGCTGCTTAAGCATAAATACACACGACCTGGCCATTGCATTACACATTGTCTTTAATTATTGCTCACGTCAAATTCCTGCCGTGTTTGTGTCGGTGCAGAGCGAGGCCAAAGTCTCAGCAGGAGTAAGTTATAAAATTGTGCCGGTTAAAGAGTTAATGGTTTGTGCTCACCTCAGGAAATGGGTGGAGTCTGCAGCGCCGCTCTGCTTCGGCGAGGCCGACTCGCTGATTCAGGCTTGTTTTCATTTTGGCCTACAGACTGCATGTGCCAGCGGGGAAGGGAAGGGCTGCATGACCTTGCACGCATTTTTCCGTTCCAGCCCTTGTTCCAGTTCAGTGTTCTGACTTTGTCATCTTGGGGCTCTTTTCCAAATGTAGCATTTTTGCATTATTTTTTTTTCTCCTTCTCTTTTGCAATGAAGGATCAAGAAACAGATAGAGAGAAGGCGGTGAGCTCATGGAAGTTTGTGTGTGTGTGTGATGAGGTGTGAGGGAGTGTGATGAATGGGCGTCAGAATTAAGAGTGCTCCTGGGAGCCGGGCAGCTCAGGCCAGCCACAGCCTCGGGCTCCTCTCCTCTCTTCTCCTCTCCTCTCCTCCTCTCTTACACCTGCTCAGATAGAGGGAGAAAAAGATTCTCTCTGACCCTGTTTATTTCTCTTCTTAACATATTTTATTTTCTCTTTTCTCCCCTGCCACAATCTACACTTCCTGTTCTCTTCTAACACACACTTCTCATTCGTGCTCACCTTTCTCTCCTCCCTCTCCACTGTTTGCTTTAACAGAGAAGCCAAACCACAGACAGCAGGATGGAGAGTAAACACAGGTGTCCATCTGCAGCCAAATTAACAAACAGGTTTTAAATTTTTTTATTTTGTGCCTTAAGTATTAACGGAGCAGGACACAAAACGTCATGTTTAGGTATTGTTTAAAGAGCATTAGATTTCTCTTCCCTTTTCTGAAATTTCCTTCAGGATCAATAAAGTATCTACTGTATCTATCTATAAACTGACATCTAAGGTGTAGTTGTTTTTGTAGAAATAGTTACAATGTTAAAGCTAAAAATAATCTGATGATCTTTAATGCAATCAGTGATAATATTATTTCAGGTTGAAAGTCCACGTACATGTCTGTCTGTCTTTCTGTCTAATACAGAGAAATCACATTTTGTAAGGTTGACTATCTTACGCCTTGTTTACACTTCAGTCGTCGACGGGCAAATACACTCCCTGTTCGGTAATCGGAGAGAGAATCACAGGTGAGAAATGGAAAAAGTAGATCAGATAAAGATGAAGTTTTGTCTTAAAACGACTCCAGTGTGTTAAAATTCACTTACACCACTTCACTTCACCATAACTTTGTTATTTTAATGGTGAAAATATGAAATAATTCTGGTAAAAAAGTTAGTGTCAGTTTAGCTTTTCTAATTAATATCTATTGGTGCAGGTGTTTGTCGACATGGTGGCTTAGTGGTTAGCGCTGTTGCCTTGCAGCTCCAGGGTCCGGGTTCGATGTGTGCATGGAGTCTGCATGTTTTTTTTATGCTTGGTGGGTTTTCTCCAGATACTCCGGTTTCCTTCCACAGTCCAAAGGCTAATTGGTGTTCCCAAGTTGCCCATAGTGTGTGAATGAATGTGTGTGTGAGTGTGTGCCCTACAATAGATTGAAACCCCGTCCAGGGTCTCCTGGGATAGGTTCCAGGCCCCCTGCGGTATAAAGCGGTATAGACGATGAGTGAGTGGTGCAGGTGTTTACATTAAGCAAGCTTATTAGTAGCTTATTTTAAATTAGATTAATACAACCCCCACAAAACTGTTCATAACATCGCTTTCACGGTTCAAGTTTCAGACAGACATCTATGTACTGTACTGTACTGCAAAAGTTTCATTAGATTCTGTCCAACCAGACATACAGACAAACAGACAGAATTTTTTCTGAGACTGGTTTCGGGTCCTCCAATATGTGAAGAGTGAATTCTGACTAATGTAAAGACAAAACCTATCTTTCATTTATAAAGATGAGTGCATGTACAAAAAAAAAAGTAAAATACTTAAACTATTTAGTCACACTTAAACAATGTCCTCAACCTGCAGGGGGAAAATCCTGTGTAACTCACAACGACTTGCTTTTTATACATGTGTGCATGTGTGTGTGTGTGTGTGTGTGGCAGCTCAGATGATGGAGAGAAAATGAGAGGGTGTGTGTTTTGTATATTCAGGACTTTCTGAAGCGTGTGCAGTGTGCTTAGGCTGGAGACACTACAGAGACGCCCTACTGAGAACACACTCGCTCAGTCACTCACAGGTATTTACTCTTCTTTAAGATTCTTTTTATGCATGGAAATTTCTCAAATCATTCAAAATTCATCAGCTTGAAATGAGAGTTAAATTCAGAGGGGTTTGAGGGTCAGGGTGCGACTTGTAAATGTTAGAGTAAAGCTATAAAGGCAGTTATATTTATAATTTAAATAAAATATAAAAGTAAATAAAGATTATCTAGAATTTCTCCTAAAGCATTTCAAGTCCAGATTAAATTATGGAGGCATTCAGAAGTTTAAAATATATATAAATTGTAAACATTAGAAATAAATATTATGCAGGATGTCTAAGCCTGTTGTTCGTCAGAGTAACTTTAAAGGTCTAATCCCTAGAGTAAACTACGATATGATTTACAGCTCAATAATTTTTTTTTTTTTTTTACAAAAGTGAATTTCAGACAGATTGCAAAGATGTTAATGTAAAAATTATGCACATTAGAGTAGATGGAGCTTTGTTAATGTTCAGATTTTAAGGAGGTTCATCTCCAGCATAAATTTATGGAGCCAATTAATGCTAAAGAATTATGGGACAAAACAAACAAAATGAACAAACATAAATTACATTTTCTTGGTATGACCGTGGAGCCATTTAGAGCTCAACATTGTTGAATTGAATTTAGGACAAAAGTTCACGATGGAATGCTAAAGATTATGCAGAATATTTAAAGGCTGTTATTCTTCAGAATGGATTTACAGCAAATTTGAGACAGATATTAAGGTAAATATTATAGTGGTCTTGTAAAGCAGATGCTTAGTCTAAAAGAAAAAAAATGTGAATTCGGAATCAAATTTTAAAATGTAAAAGAAAATAAAAAGCAGAATTTTTGATGTAGCTGATAAATATGTTTTGGATAATTTAGCATGTAACAATCTGGGATTTTATTTATTTATTTATTTATTTATTTATTTTTAATTTACAGACGTTTTATAGCAGATCATTTTCAGTGTAAATTTATGTAGCTATGCAGATCTTAAAAAATCTTTGAGGAAAGATATGTGAGACAAAACTAAAATCTGTAAAAGTATTTTTAAGATATTTAAGGTGGTAAATTACGGACGTGTTTTCAGCATGAAAATGTTGAAAAGTGAATTTGAGACAAAACATACAAACAGGTTGTGCGATATTTCTAAGGTAGATCAACTCTAGTATAATATAAAGATGATTGAATGTTTCAAGGCAATCGATTTGAAAGTTAGATTTAACCTGTTATGCATAAAAAGCAGACATAAATTTGCTTGAAGTTTTATCCAGAACTATTTTGTTCCTAAATAGGGTCTGGGATATGGATGTGGCTATGGAATGTTCCTGCTAACGCTCTAAACATCTCAGAGTTTAGCTATGGCCCCTCCACACGTTTTTTTTTGTATTTTTGTGTTTCGCTTGCCAGGATGGGATTCAGGCTGAGCGTCCTGCTCCTGGCTCTAGCCGCAGTTGTGGTGTTCGGCCAAAAGAAACGCGTCGTTAATAAAGAATGGAGCTACCGTGATGGATGTGAGTTACTTTTTTGGGTAATTAAATATGAAGTAAAAACAAAAACTAACAAAAATCAGAGTGAACAAAATGATGACATGGCATTTTATTGTTCACCTAAAATATCTGTCCAGCGGAGAAAGTGAGCATGAGAGGTGTGGCGAATTTGACTCAAGTCCTGGATGACTGGAAGTTCGGTATCCTGAGCCAGGTGAAGGACATTCTCCAGAAAGACCACCAGACCGTGCTGCCTGATTACGCCAGGTAGCGTGAGGTCATCCCTCTTCTTTTTCCATCACCTCTTCACTTTCACGACAGACCATAAACATTCTCTGAGAAGGACAAAATATGTTGCCATGAAGGAAAATTGCTGGTTTGGGGTTGGCAGGAAAGTCTGGAACCCAAGTTGCTGGATTTATTTCAGAGCAGACTGTGTCATTATGGCTACTGGAAATGCTGCATGCACAATCAGGAGCTTCCTGGATGGTTTGCTTAGGATGGTTTGGATATGAGTCAAGGATAATTACACTCAAATGGTCAAATCAGTTACCCTTTAAAAAAATGTCCCTTTTGTCTTTTCTTTCTTTTTTTTGCAGGATCCAGCCTTTGTCTGAGGCTTTGGACGACTTGTACAAGGAGTTCAATGCCTTGAAGAGCCACCTTGGCGAGCTGACGGATAAGTTCACGGCCATCGAGAGCTTCATCGACGACCTGAAGACAAACAAGGAGAAGGAGAAAGTCAACACCCCTGCGCCCGTCACTCCGGTGCGAAGGAGGCTGGTCAAGACTCGTACTTCAGCTTCGTCAACCTCCTGAGCTTCCAGAACTTTCCATTAGAGCTGGTACTCTGCGAATCAACACACACAATTATGTCTATATAAAAAATACCACAGTATGCACTTACATAGTCTTTTTCTTTGTTTCCCTTCTGTTTAGCATCTTGTTACTGCATGTTGCTGGGAAACAGGTAATACACAAAATGCTGAACTGCTGAATCGCCCCATGTTGTGGTTTCCAGGCCACATAGCAAAGCAACCATTTATGAGAAAAAAGCGAATACACAGTGTATATTATACTATTATGCTAGACCTATATGTAGATATACAGTACAAAGTCATATACACAATATCTATAATTATATAGAATTATATATTTTATCAGCGGATTGTATCTGGATTTGGTAATCAGGACATATATTATTTCTAGCACATGAGCTAATGTATTAGGAAATTATTCTGCATTTATACTGTATCTCTCTGAGCATGGTAAAGTGGTGCTTCATTTCTTTCGGCTCATGATCTGATCTAAGCTACAAATAAAATCTGATGTTGATGCACGTACGACCTGAGAGTGATGTTTCACAAGGAAAGAGAACAATACCGTTAGACACCTGCTACGGTAATGCTGATAAAACACTTATTACATCTAGTACACCGGGTGTCAGTTTGTTCTGTGAGTTGAATTAATCAAGGAAACTAATAATAATAATAATAATAATAATAATAATAATGACATTTCAAGTCCATGAAACTCATTAACACACCAATAAGAAGAGCTGCAGCACTGAGTTTCATTCAGGGCAACAAATAAATCTTACTTGGGTTTGGTGTACAAGTGGTGCACTAATAAACCACCACCACCAGGGGGAAATCTACATCTTTGTCTTTATAAATTATGAAGCAGGAGAGGAGTCAGGGCCAAAATATCATCATCATCATCATCATCATCATCAGTTCAAGGAGCCCACCAGAAAATAACTGGACAAATCAGATTAACTCAATGTCCCTGGTTTCATAACTCTTTTAATAAACACCTTTTAAAGACATATAATGAATATATTTAATAATTGTGCTAGCTCAGCATGTTCAGGCTCTGAGTTATTGATTGGAAGGTCGGTGGTTCGAGCATGGCTCCCCCGGGTTGCCGCTGTTGGGCCCTTAAGCGAGGTCCTTAATCCTGTCTGCTCCAGGGGCACCGTGTAATGGTTGACCCTGTGCTAACAAGAAGATGGGATATGCAAAGAATAAAGAATTTCATTGTGCAGTAATGTATATGTGATGAATAAAGGCTGGTCTAAACTTAAAGATCCCTATTATGAAAAAAAAAAAAAAAACCCTGAAACATCCTCAAGTTTTTATTAGTTGACTGGAGTTACATTCTTGTGCATCAGAATTCTTTCCCTAATTTATAAACTTGTAATTTTCTCAGGTTAATTGAAATCCTGTTGAATACAAGAAATGGCACCATTTCTTTTGTGAGGTTATGGTGCTGCCCTAAATAATAAAAGCAAACCAGAATAAAGAAGGTATTTTAGTGTTTTATGAATTTTCATGGAAAATTTTTCCACATAACATAATTTTCTTGCTTGAAAGCTTTTCTTTCTTTTACTTATACATTCCTAAGTGTTTTGTTTCTCTTATGCAACCATACAACATTTTTTGTACTCACTCTCTTTCATTCATCTTCTGTACTGCTTATCCTGGTTCGGTGGAATATATTCCAGGAGACTCGGGACACTACACTACACCCTTGAAGGGGTGCCAAGCCATTACAGGGCACAAACACACACACACACACAATCATTCAGTGCAAATTACCCTAATCTTTGGACTGTTGGAGGAAACCGGAGTACCAAGAGGAAATCCTCGAGGCACAGAGAGAAGATGCAAACACACACACAGTCCTGAGGTGGGAATTGAACCCTCGACCCTGTAGGTGCAAGGTGCTAACCACTACACCACTGTGCCATCCAAATGTTTTACATTTTATCCATTTATACATACTGTAGCTGCACTTGATGTTATCGAGCATCCCCAAAAATAAGTTAGCTTTCTGTTCTCACTTATGTTATAGCAGCTGTAAACAGACATTCACTTGGAAGGTTGTACATATTAAATATAAATACCTTCAGAGACGACTCTGCCATATCATCAATCGATCAATCAATCAATCAATCAATCAATCAATCAATCAATCAATCAAATTAAGACAGTTACCTGGAGTGTCAGCTGTACAAAGTCTGCGAATGAGCCGTTACTATTTCAAAGTATTAATAACGAGCTGCACTACTGTCAGAGGTGACCTTGGAGAAAATGAATCAAATCCTGACCAATCACACATTTAGAACATATACTGGTTTAAAATTTTAAAATATCCTTTTTGCAACTGGTTAAAATAAGTTTCAGAAGATTACCAGAGAAACTGGAACTCTTCATAATTCAGAGAAAGACAAAGCGCTCACAGAACTACTTAAGCATGAGGTAATTCATCATTGTCACCAGCCAGGGCGAATGTTTCTTTCTTAGATCATTACGTAACCAGGTCCACGTTGCAGTCGCTCTTATAAACCCCGAGCAGAAACACACAGCAGAAGAAGCGCGACAAGCTTTAATTGAGTCTTGACTCGTTCTTGATAAAGGTGCCGATCCTGATTAAAGATTTAACAAGCTCTCAAAGCCGGAAGGATTTAATCCAAGGGGATTGGAGGTCTTCCAACTTGCTGAGGCTGCCAAAGAAGAACAGTGCGATGAATGATGAGGGACGTTTCTACTTACGGCATGACTGTAAAAAAGCTTTGAAAAAGAAAAATATTGTGTAAAATCCAGTGCTGTGGAAATCACCCCCCCCCAACCCCCCACCCCCCAAAAAAAGTATTTCGGATGATTATCTGGTGCTCACCATAAAATAATGATGTATCTATAATCCAAAGCATGGAGGAATCTACAGTATACATAGTAATAATTAAGTTCCTTAAAGTCCTTTTTTTTTGTTTTTTTTGTTTTGTTTTGTAATCTCACAAATGTTACAGTTAAAACCTTTGCATATGATTTGAGCTCAGGTTTCTCCCAGTATCACAAACTCAGATCTCCACGAACTCACACTCCCAAGCCTTGACTGTTTTTTTGTATTTTTTTCTGCATTTCATTTTGGCTTTATAAAATTCATGTTTTTTGAACATTTTAAAAATAATATCTTGGTAATAACCCATTTTCTGCAGGTCTCAAGGTCTTTAGAACATATTGTCTTTCATTATTCTTAAACAGGAGACATTCTGAGCCATTGAATCTTTTCCCTAGAGAAAAGTGGAATGAGGAATTTAGTCAAGGAAGTCGCCAAAGTTCACTCTGATAGAACCCCAAAGGTCCTGTGTGGAGAAATGAGAGACTTCCAGCAGGACAAGCTTATCTCCAGCACTCCACCAACCTGAGAGGAAAAACAGAAGTAGAACACCCCAGGTAAAAACAATGTAATGGTTCATTAGGCATTCAACAACGGACTGAACGTATTGTGAGGCCATGAGAAACACTTGCTTTTTTCCCCTTGCAATCCCAGGCTTTAAATCTCTATTGTGAAACATGGTGGCGATAGCATCATGTACTGTCACCTTGCACCTCCAGCTTCTGGGTTCGATTTCCACCTTGGGATCTGTGTGCATGTAGTTTGCATGTTCTTCACGTGCTTGGTGGGTTTCCTCTGGGTTAATTACTCCAGTTTCTTCCCACAAAACTAAGACATGCATGCATAGAATGGGTTTCTTAAGGATGGTTAGCGCTGTAAGAAGTTTTCCTTTTGCTGTTGATCTCAGAAATATCTCAGAGTGAAGAAAAGAGAGTGGGATGGCATGATTAAAACAAACAAACAAACAAGATATTTCCTTAGCGATTTGTTTCCAGAAGTGCTTAACTGGTATGCCGTCCCATATGGCATGTGTGTAATCATCTGTCGGGTTTTTTGTGTGCACTGCATGCAGATGCTGGCTTCTCCATAGCCTATTCTGTATGCTCTGACACTAATAGAGCCAATCTAATGTGTGCTTTATACAGTATATTATATTGTCATTGTAAATATTGTCATTGTTATGGATGCTGTTCTGGAAATGAGACAGATGAGAAGGTTTATCCATCATTAGAGATCATTATTTATGAAGGGTTTATTAAATGGGTTTAAATTGGATTTATGTAGGTCTGACAGCTTGGCTGAGATTTCGACACCCAGCTGAGTGACGCAGTCGGTGCTTATGTGGATGTGTTAAGTTTATAGTACAGGTCCGGTGTTACATCACGATTCTCCAACCTTATGGGATCAGCCTCAAGGAGTGTTCAGACTCTAACAAACTGCTGAGGATTTTTAAATCTTCATGATTACAAAACCTCTTAATGCTTAAAAAATACATACAGCCATAACAATAAATAATATTGATTAGGTTCCTTTTGTGTTACCAAAACAACTCTCATTAAGGTATGGGCAACAAAACACCTCTGAAGATGTTACCAAAGGGTCCTTTAAGTTTTGTAAGTTATGAGGTGGGCCTCCATGAATCAGATTTGTTTGTCCAATCAGATGGAGATCTGACGGGTTTGGAGGCAACACCTTGAACAGTTCATTATGTTCCTCAACAATTCCACGGTGCGCCAATGGCATCAGGGAGTACTTGCTCTGCAACAATGTTTGGAAGATGTCTAAGAAATCCACATGATTTTCAGAACCCAGGGTTTGTTAACAAAACGTCACATTGTCTTTGCTGTCATTCCCCAGGTAAACGAGATACACACTCTGATCCATGCACATGATGTAAAAGAAAACACGATCCATCAAACCAGCCCACCTTCCTCCATTGCTTCACGGTCCAGCTCTGATGTTCATGTCCCCATTGTAGAAGTTCTCAGAAGTGGACAAAGGTCAACATGGAGACCCTGACCAGTTTTGGTCTACGCAGACCTGTACACAGCACTGTACAGATGCACTTTGTGTTCTTTTGTCTTACTATTATAGCAGAAATAACTTTTTTCAGCAATTTCTGCTATTCTGTAGGATTGACCCAAACAGGCTAGCCTTTGCTTCCTATCCAGATTAATGATTCTTGGACACGTATGACGCTGTTGGACTACTAGTACTACCCACTGCGTACCAGGACCACACCGGAAGACCTGCCATGTTGGAAATGCTCTCACCCAGCTTGTTAAAGTCTCTCAGATCCTTAGGCTTGCTTGTCTTGTTTTTCTTTCCTTGTAATGAACTCCTGGAAGTCTGTTATTTTTATTACTAGCCACAAAAAAAAATGCGTAACTGACGTGGTATTATTTTCTTTGCACAAACCCAGCTGCGTTTAATTACTTGATCGCGTTTGTAATATTTTCAAATCGCATGCAAAGAGAATTCCGATATGAATCCGTTGCCTTATAACAAACCTCATCTATTATTAACTAGCTTTGTAATATGAACCGCAGTTGTTTAATGATGTTTAAATAATCTGCATAGATTTACCCCCACGAGGGAGGAGATTAATGCAAATTGATTTGCCTCTTGTTGACATCATTGCTATTGTACTAACATTTGTAAGCATATTATTAAAAAAAAAAAAAAAAAAAGCAATTAGAGTTTACTCGGAGCGGTTAATTATTTATAGGTTAATTCGGCATTCAGGCTGGATTTGATTTTGATATTGAAAATACGTTTACAGAGGGGATTGTGAGGAGCATTTTGGAAAATAGACAAGACAAATAGAACCCAGTGGGAACAAGGGCATAATTATGTGATTGAATTTAGATAAAAAAAAAAAAAAACAGCCAAGTTTAGTGTTTACTTTTAGTCTTTTATAGACACTACAAGGCTAATTTTGCCAAAGTAATCAAAGCTTATAGATACTGAATGTATAAAAAGAGATGTTGTTTTGGATCAGTAATTAGGTTTTTGTACCAGGTTGCAAATTTGGCCAGTTTTTCTTAAACGATAGTTGAAACCGTTAATTAAGGATTTTGACATGAGTGCCGTTGTGCTCGATATCAGCACGGCTGTGATGCGGCCATAGGGCGCCTGCCAAGCACAGAAGATATCACAGCCACTCTGATATTCAGGACAACTTCCTCGAGTGAGATATAGACGATTTTAAGTAACAGCAAACAGCATGCTTAAGAAAGGAAATCTTCGAAATGGCTTAGCGAATCTTAGCGTAGCGTCTTAACTTTCTGTCCATTTTTGGGTCACACTTCACACAATTACACAGACAAACCCAAACAAACAACCATCTGTGCTAGTTTTATTTTAAGACAAAACATAATCCTCGGTGTTAAAATCAAACGTTCGCAGACAAACAGCGGTTTGTCAGGATGCGGCAGTCAGGTGGAGCGGCGTGCGACCCGTCATTTTTCAATTACAGCTCACAGCAGGGAAGGACGTCCATTACACAAGCGGAGTGTGTCTCGAACAGCTGTGGCGGGGATTAATCGAATAAAAGAGAGATAGAAAGGGAGATTAAGTGGATCCCCCCTGTCTGTTTCACAGCTCTCGACTTCTGGAACGTCATTCTGTTTTTTAAGGATTAGCGCCGTTTGACGTGATGTTAAGTGAAGGTCTGCTGGCGTTCACATAAGCAGAAACAATTTAGAGCTAGACATAAGAGAAAATTGGTTTCCCGAGAGAAGGCTTTTAAGCCGGGATACTGTTATTAAATGTGAGTAAGACACGAGGAAGCAGACTACAAGGTCTAGCCACTGGGGTGCCGCTTAGCCTTTGGGACTTTATCGTTTTTAACAGTGAATCAAACAAAATATTAATTTTACCATCACCATTCTTTAGAATAAATTATCATACAGTGTGTAAGCAATACACATGATGGAGGTATTTAACATCAGTGTTTGAAGACATGCTAAAATGAACATAACTTAAATTCATGTTATAGGTAACAGAATTCAAAGTAACCTCAAGAATAAGACAGAGTACTTTTCAATTTCCTGTAACGTTCAGGCGATTTTACGATGCAACTTCCTGTTAAACATTTCACACTGGCTAAGAGTAGATCTCAGAGTGAACAAAAATGGCCATCTTTCACAACTAACAATGAACAGATTGTGGAGAAAGATTGTTTTAAAATAAAATAAAACAATTTTAATTTTAAATTAATAATTAAGAATAAAATTCCTAAAAACTAGCAAAATTATTTGCTAATAGAACAAGACATTTTTTTTCTTGCACAAATATACATTTAAATAAATGAAAAAAAAAAAGGATTTTCCAATAAAAGTAACATAAGAATAAGAATTGAAAAAAAAAATTAGGCTGAAAAATGCACAATATTCACAAAAGTTATAAAAATAAAATAGAATTGAAATAGAAAAGTATAAATTATGCAGGATTTACAGACAGTACATAAAGAAATTTGAAACTCTGAGGTATAAAAGTGTAAAAATATAAAAGTGTAATGTTTTTGTGGGTATTTTATGGAATTATAGATACTGTAGGTTTCAAAACATGGTATCAGTGCTACAAAGTGTCTGATTTAGGAGGAAAAGTGAATTTTCAGATAGGATCATATAACATCATTTTTCATAATACTTAATGTTTCTTATCTCCTGATTTGTGCTTCAGTTTTGTAAATATGCAAAACACATATATATATTTTTAGCAGATAAAAAGAAACATTTACTAAATACAATTTCATGCCATTTCATGTTTTCATATTGGTAACCTTTTAAAATTAAAATCTTTCAATGGTCACAATTGTCGTTCAGATGAAAATCGGGCAATTTAGATTTCACACGAAAAGTCATGAACCTGTCAAAAGTGTATTATTTTAAAATCCAAAATTGTTAAGATATTGCAACATGAATTTAACATGGTTACGGACACTAAATTTTTTTGTGGGGGGGGGGAATTATTAATTTTAGACAGAATGCTTTAATTTAACAACAATTTTTAAAGGTCATACGCTTCTAGAAGCTTACACACATTTTCGTATCAATAGTCAAAGTGAAATGTGAATAATTTGCATTTTAGTTTGAAGCGAGGCAGAATAAGGCTGAAAAATGGCCGTTTTTGGGGCACTTATAAAATCATCTCTCCAAAATGGCTGAAGTTAGCAACTTGAAATTTTTAGGGAAGCAACATTGTTCACTTCCATGTTGTATAAACTTCAGAAATAGCGTCTGTGGCACATTTTCTGTATTATATGTATAACAAAAAAAAAAAATCAGCATCATAAAACAAATCAATTTGGCTAAATTCAACAATAATTCATTTGCTAAGAGGTATTTTTTTTGCAGTGAAAAAGAACACAATTTCCAAAAGATTTACATGAATAGCCAATATGAAGCGAGAAAAAATATAGTTTTATTAATGTTTAAATTTGCCATTTATCTGAATGTACTTTTAGGACACATGTCTAAAATGTTTATTTTTTTTTTTTTGATCTATTAGAAATGTAATATCCGTGGCACCATAATGTTATTACCTGTCATATCATGTGTGAGGATTTTCTCAAATCCTAGCAGTCTTGTTAATATTCTGACAGAGTCCTCTTTTCATCTGAGCTGTTTGACATTGCGTTTCGGGAAAAGGAAAAAAAAAAAAAAAAGACAGCGAAATGCCACATGACAGAAATGTCAACTGGAAGGCGGTCGTGTCGTGAGCGGAGGTGACACGAAGGGAAGCTGAAGTCTCTCCATCATCACACTGCCTTTATAAAGCTGTATTGTATTAAAGATTTAATAAGCTAAGTGAGAGACACAATAGTGAAGAGCGAACACGCTCAGAGGAAAGCGCTATGACCTCGCGACCGAGTAGTGTTGCTGTAGTGACCTGGTAGAGAGAACATGCCCAGACAACATTATTCATTTCCCCCTGTTTGGACTCTTGGATCATCAAGATTCAAATTCATATAATCTCTAATTGATAGTCATTTTCACTAAAACTGCACTTGCGGTTGGGAGTCGAGCCTCTCCCATTGAGTGGATAACTGAATTGGACACAGGAGACAACCTAGGTGCTCCACAGTTCCTGCCCCGGGCTTTGATTTGATAGATGAACAAAATGCGTAAGAATGGAAGAAGCTTCTAAAGATATGAGGGTGTCGTCTAACCTTCGGATAACGCCGTGACCACGAGGGATTGTGTATTTAATTTCATTTGCATCTCATTCGTACTTAATAGTGTAAAATGTTATAATTAATAATGTTCAAAACAGCCTTCAGACAAACACAAATACATTCTTTATCGATTTCTTTAAAGCTCAGATCCTCAATCTTACGCGTTAAAGGGCTGGCGTGGCTGCAGGAATTTATTCCAAACAGGAGTCATATATAATTGTTTCATTAGTCATTCTTGGATATTAAGTGAGTCTCATGTGTCAGAGATATTTATGCATACATATACACACGAGCTTTTTAAGATGAATTATTCGTAACAGAAACGTCTCTGTAGTGATTTTGAAAGCGTAGACACGTGCCATAAATCTGCAAGTCCCTCTGAACGAATTCACACTCAGTCCAGTGATGGACATTATAAACTATATTTATGGAAGCAGACACAGAAAAGCCTTTCGGATGGAGGGTTAGTGTGTGTGTGAAGGGGGTTGTGTGGGTGTAACCAAGAGACAACATTGGCATGACATCATTGTAGTGACTTTCATAAACAGCAAGTAAAAAAATAAAAGATATATTCATAGAGCAAGCATTACATTCCGCTCTTATTAATCAAAAATAAAGACTTTTTGACAAAGTTGATTGTTTTTAAATACAATACTAATCGCCACTGGCCTCCACGGTGCCTAGTTGGACTACAGAGGATACTGGATGGATGGATGAAACATTATACTGTTTATTAACTTTTACTGTTTGTAATTGTATAGTTACATCTGAAGTTTTGCTTAATATACAGTACAGTGCAATGCAAAGGTCTGCAGTCCCCACTGATTTGTTCATGTATTGCTTCCGAAGAGCCAGACTTTCTTGTATTTCTTTGTATTTTTATCTCTATTGTTAGAGACTCATATATTTTAAGTCTAGTCCCTGTACCTAAGCAGTTTCAGAGGAATGTTTTGTGTTTTAAAACAGGTGCAGATGATGACCGATGATCAGGCCGGTGTGATTAGTTATACTGCTGATGCTGAATACTGAGTGGTTGGAACAGATGAGACAGGAAATGAGGTCGCTGCTGAGGTTGCTAGATAAACAACCAATTTTTTGTTTATTGTATCTTTAGGCACTTTGACATAGCAACTTTTTTTTTTAAGTCCTTTAAAAATATACACTACTGAAGGCGTCCAAAAAATGCATTAATCTCCTTTGAACAGTTGATATTGAGATGTTTCTGCTACTTCTGCTCTGTAA
>JAQMYI010000008.1:24987572-24998350 GCA_030014275.1 Clariallabes melas
ACACACACACACACACACACACACACACACACACACACACACACACACACACACACACACACACACACGCACAAACACACCTGTCGTGTGAATTGGGAGGGAGGAAGTGTGCACAGAGAGACAGATGGAACCTTTAAGCAGGGTGAGTGCTTCCCTGTTTTAAGGCCCAGCTGTGAAAATGTATTAAAGGCTCCAGTTTTCTTCTCGCCATCGACATTCTGTCGCCTTTACATCAAATTGTTTCTGTTCTGTTTGTCATTAACAAAAATTCCTTCCTGTATCTTAGAAATTCCTGAACCAGGAAACACCCACCTGGACGTTTTGTTTTGTTTTTCTTGATATCTAGATTACATATAACCACATGTGCCGCATGTACACCTCCACTTGCTGTGTGTTGCATAATATGCAAATGATCCGACTCAACATCTGACAACTTTCTGGTCCTTGTTTCTAATAGGTTTATGCAAAAGATGCATTGTTTCTGCATTGAAAATTAAGTTTTTTTTTCTTTTTTTACAATTTTTTTTTGTTTCAGTTGGACATGATCCTGACACTTGAACTTAAACCTGATGAAGTTCAGCACCACTGTCTGGGAGTTTGACATAATTTAAATGGGTCTCTACGTCAGGGTGAAATTTATACTAGTAGTAACACAAAAAACTATTTAATGCAATTTAAGGCCAGTATTAAATACATTTTCTAAATTAATGTTAATGTCCTTGTAATATCCACGAAAAGAAGGAGGACATCAGAGAAATCAACATCTTAATTAAAGACAGTGCTTCGAGCTAGTGTAAGGCGGTAACGCGCCAGCTGACGGACTGATCCAGATACGCTTCCTGTTGCTGGACTGCCACGTCGCCTAGGCATTGAGCGCATTTTAATACAAAGTAATGCATTATGGTACATGGATTTATTTCTTTTGCACAATTATTGCACTGACTTGTTTATTTCTTTATTTATGTTCTTAGCTTTAAAGCACCCATATTTCACTAATTCTTCAATAAGTTAACACAGCTCCATAAAGCGTGTCTTTAATAATAATAATATCTTAAATAATAATGTCTATAATAATAATGCCACAGCTGAAATATTCCCTCCGAAACTCCTCCTCCAGATGCACCACTGTAAATGAGCTAATATTGAGCCACGCCCCTCCTGAAACAAGCCAGGGGGAGGGGCTCTTCTTATATGAGGTCACATTAGGCGGGGAAATCAAATTGGTGTGTTAAATCCCTCGGCCAATAAAATAAAATACATTTTGCATAATACGTGGTAGCTTTGTTGCTGCATCTTTTCTTCTCAAACCATCATTCGCACGTTCACTCGCATGGTCACCTCCTGTTGCCGAAAATGAATGACTCCTAGTGACTTCTTTTCACACGGTAATGAGCGTTACCTTTCCATGGAAGCTTAACGCAATGTAATAAGGCTATTCCGAGATGCAAAAGTCGGTCATGTGACACGCAGAAAACTTCAAGGTTCAGAAGTGAGAGAAACTTCTTTAATTCCTTCATTTAATTTTCATTAGTTCCAAGCCGAGATTGCTTTTGTCATTCATTTGTTTTCTTTCATTGCTATGCAAATGCACCATCCATCACTCATCTATCAGTCATTATTAAAAAAAAAAAAAAAAAAACACAATTCTGTGTTTGCCGTATATTTCTCTCCTACCAGCCCAAGCTGCTAACACAGTGGAAGAAGAGACGCCCGTGTGGCATTAACCTCAGTTAACAGCTTCAAATGAGCTATTAAACTGTTCATACGGAGACAAATTTTGAGTGCTATTCAAGTGGGTCTTTAGAAGTGACTTTTTCGTCTCTAATACGTTCTCGAGATATGTGAGAATACTACTAATTATAGGCTTTCGTAATGTGCCATGGCAGCCCTCCACAGAGCCGACTTCACTCATCCTCTCCGGCTCCCACTCTCCTAAAGTAGTTACGTACATTTACTGGAACAATGTGTGAATGCTTATCGAATGTCTGCTTCCTTTTCTCCTGTTCCGTCCCTCTGACGCTATCTTATTGCCTAAACGCGCCGTCTGCGCCGTCTCCATCTCGCCGAGCGAAGTGTGTGTTCCAGCATTCACCCGGACAATGGCTTCGCTCATTTATATGACACGGGAATCAACAGAGTGAGATTCTACCCATGAAAGGAAAGAAACTGTCAATTTTTTTCATAATTCGTTTTGCTGATAAGATATGAAAGTGTTTTTTTAAAGACCCCTTGAAACAAGTGGTGATGATTCTTTCAAGGATGATTCACTCGCCGGTTTGAATCGTTTGAATCCGCATCTGTCCTAGAATGCAACGTTTGATCAGAATCTTGCCACGTTTTCCGCATCAGTGCGGGTCTTTCAGTAGATAAGAGCACACACAGCGGTCACGCTATGATCCGAAAGCTTCTGAGCTAGGTGAAAACGAGTCGGTTCCGGATTGACTCTCTGCAGGAAGTGAATCAAATATGGTGCATGGTTTTACAAAGTGATCATCGAAACTAGGCGCAAAACTTAGCCAAAGGACAAAGCTAAGAATAAAAAAAAGGGGAAAAAACAGTTTGTTAGTGGGTGTTCCTACGTTACAGTTGGTTGTCATGGTTACCTTGATTGTGTCTGGCTGCGTAAATTAATGAGCTAGCAACAGAACTGCATGGTATCAGACTTTTTTGCATCTATAAGGATGTTTTTTTTTTTGGCCTAAACACTTTTAAAGGTTCTTCGTAACAAAAACCTACAATACAATGGTGCCCCCCCGAAATATTAATAAATAAATGAAATTAAATTAATGGTTCCAAGTAGAATGCTAAGAGCGTAATAATCCAAGGAACCAATGAAGAGCAGTTCTTGCTAAAAGTGGACTTTCAAGCTTCAGTTTCCTTCTTACATTACTTCCTTCTTAATAGCTACAACCTGTCTGGTATGCTCTTAGAAAAAAAGTTCTTTAAGGATCTATTGGATATCATTAAGGGTTCTTATCCTTCTAAAAAAAAACCTGGAGATAATTGGAACCCATTCTAAAGGGGAAACACTCTGTTAGATGTTTAAGTGTTCCCATAAGGTGGACCATTAAGAAGAACTTTTAAGTAATACATATTTTAAGTGTCTGCCATTTTTATGACCCAATTATTATTATTATTATTATTATTATTATTATTATTATTATTATTATTATTATTATTATTATTTCTGTTTTCTTACTAAATTGCTTTATTTTAACAGAACTTTATTCAAGTATTAGTGCGGCATTAAAATAATCCATAAGAAAAAAAAAATCCCATAATTTTTGGTAAAATAATAAATGAGTAATGTACATATTGATGATATTCATGTTGTCAAGTTGTCTGATAAAATGACAAAAAAATGCTAAGTCAGGAATAAAACAATGGGACATCTACTGTGCACCCAAAACATATATTTCGGCATTGTGTAGCATTATGTTTATTTTGCTAAAATAAATCACAAGTAGTCTTCAAGTCAAACTAAGACTTTTGTTTGTGCATAAAATAAAAATTCAATATAGTATTGCACCAGTTTAAAATATGACGGAAGTCATAACTTGAACGCAGAATAACAGAACACAGTTATGAGAGTAAAAACTCCCTTTATTTCTCTATATAATCCCCGGCTACATTAATGCACTTATCCCAGTGTTTCACTAGAGCTTGGAAAACATCAAGGTAGAACATGTTCTCAGTACAACAACGCCATGATCCGACTGCCTGCTTCACGTCTAAAACACCGGCCTCTCAGGAACTCCTTTAATAGCTTTTCCAAATATATTTAAATGGCTTGGAACAAGAGCAAGATTGTACAAGGGATGTGACGATAACGCCCAGCCGAGTTCCTATAATGATTAAGTGGTGCACTGGGCCGTATGAGATCGTGCTGCAAAAACAGAAAACCTTTGGTGATCAAACCAGAGTTTTTTTTTTTTTTTCCATTAAAGAAGTTCCCAGCATTTCAGATATGGCTCTGGCGTACTGAGAAAACTTTCTACCTTGATGGTGTCCAAGCACTAGAGAAACACTGGGATAAGTGCATTAGTGTAGCAGGGGATTATATAGAGAAATAAAGGGAGTTTTTACTCTCATAAGTGTGTTCTGTTATTCTGCGCAATCAAAAATACCACTTTGTCCCAATTTTGATTTTACTACATCAAACCCCGTAAGAACTACAGTATAGCCGCTTGAGACAAATAATAAAAAAATATATTAATGCTGTTGAATCAAATTGAAAATCATGATGCCCAGTAATCAGACTGATCTGCATCGACAGTGTACCTATGATTCGTAGCTCTGCCATCCACCTCAGTGTGTGTGTGTACTGAGACGCTTTTCTGCTCATAACAGTTGTAAAGCGTGATTAATTGAGTAACCGCAGCCTTCCTGTCAGCTCTGGCCATTCTCTCATCAACAAGACTTTCCCATTCTGTCTCACACACACAGTAAGACACACTAACAAGCATACAGTGGTCTTATGCTGCTTTCATGTGTTACTCAGTAAAATCAGAGAAATAATGGTATTAAAGATAGAGCGTTCTCTCTGAGCGTTTTTATTTTTTTAATTTTTACGTCTAGTTGTGTAAATCAGAGGACTGTGCTGTAACGGGTTTGCTGGGCTGGCTGGAGGAAAAAAAGCAGAGATTTACACCCCTTTCCTCCGACCTGATGGATGTCTCAGTGTGTTTGTTCGGCCAGCTCTCCGCGTCCTATTTCAGAAACAAATATGAGGTCCTGGCAGCTAATTCTCTCACGCCACGCCTGATACGGGGGGTTATAAAGCAGCGAGGCCTGGCGCGGCGCGGCGTGCGTGTGTGTGTGCGCGCGAGGAGAAGGCTGATGTGTGTCGGAGTTATATACATGCCTTCTTGAGGACTACGGAGTGGAAAATGGAAATTTGATTATCAGCAAGCTGTAAAGCAGCAAACGCTCAGGCTGTGGCAGAATCCTAGCGCTCTCCCGACAGCCTGTTAGAGCAAGTGTTTTATACAGGAGAGTAATATTTGGTGTATATTAAATATTTGTTCTTAAAATTTCACACTTTGTGTACTGCACTGAACAAGAACGTACTAACCGTACTGAATAACAAATCAGCTCAAGGTGTGACTTCGCATGAGTCAGGATTAAGAAATGAATAGTACTTCTGTCTGAAACCATAGAAGCTTATTAATTATCATAATTACATAGTAATGCATACTTAACTATTAGCATCCTAGTGTTTGTACCTGTGGTTGAACCGTAGTGAGTTTGTAGAAATATTTAAAAGGTTAAAGCTAAAAATAAGCTGATCAGTATCTGGAACATCTGGAACTGCTCATAATTTCCCTTTTACTCAACATTTTGATGTAATTCATGGCGCAAGGTTCAGTTTTCATAGTGTACGTACCATTATTTTGGAGTAAGCGATGATGAATCGTTGATGGTGTCGATGTGTGTATTGAGGATTTTGCCAGCTTGTACGTCGGTAAAGACATTACGGTTGTTTCTGTGTCATCTGCATACTCTACATGGTAAACTATAGCAATGATTGGCTCTGTAGGGGTGACGCATATAGCCACGCCTACCTCAGGAAAAAAAAAAAGCGCTGGTTGCTGTGATGTAATCTGGCACAAAACTTCTCAACATTTTGATTTCATTTCTGGCTCAGGTATACCTTCAGGAAAGTACCTAAATACTGCCAAAGTTTCATTAAGTTCTGTCTGGCCAGTTTTGCGTGATGCTGTGACAAAATCTGGCTGGACAGACATACAGACATACAGACATAACATTTCTGGGGAGACTGCGTTCAGGTCCTCCAATGTATGAAACTTAAAGATATCATTGTAAGAGCGAGTTCTGACCAATGTACATAGAAAACCCTTCTTTTATTCATATAGATATAGACTTTGGTTTGGTGTTATATCAAAGCAATACTGAATTCTCAATTCTGATTGGTCAGAAGTTGTTATCCCATACTTAGCCTACTTAATATCACTAGTCATCATCATTCTACCTCTTTTACTGACACGCGGGACTGGCGCTGTGCCTATACAAGCAGTTTCCATCAAAATCAAATTAACATGAAGCTCCATCATCCATCAGTGCAGACTGATTCACTGACAACGTTACACAATACGCCACCATCCAAATAAAGACACATCTGGATTTTTGATGAAGGAACAGGCTGGAGTTAAGAAAGCAGCAATCAGAGGATGGAGAGAGAAGAAAAAAAAACATATGAGCCGAGGCTTCAGAAGAGGAGTGAGGGAGGGAGTGTCTGAGCTGAAGTCATGGCTCATGTCAGAGCCGGATTTATCCTTCGGACTCTTTTTTTTTTTTTTTTTAAAGAGAGTGAAACTGACACGCCAGCAGCTGTCGGCACCTCTCCTTCAATCCGCAGGGGTTATTAAAGGAGACAAGACAGCAGCTGTTCTCCTCGACACTGTCCTGTCCTCTTTTCATCTTTCCTCGGCTTTGTCTTTCCCTCTCATCTGTCCTCTCTCATCTTTCCTTTCGCTCTTTCCTCTCATACTTCCTCTTTCCTCGTCTCACCTCTGATTTGATCTCGTTTCTCTTCTTCCCTATCTGCTTTCACCGCCCGTGCGCGAGGTATGTTAGCAGCTCGTAAATGAAAGCAACGCAAAGACCACGACATGAAAATCCCATTTATCCCTGACCACTCAACAACCCTGAATCGCACACGCGAGGATGCTTAGAATCTGAAAAATAAAGCCAGTGAGCCTTGAAATACGAGTCGTGGAGCCAACAATTCAGAGTCACTGAGCAAATTAACCGAATAATTTGAATTATTGAATATATTACGCTGTGAACATCTAAAATTGAATGAAAGCCAACAAGCTGAAAATCTGAACCACGAAGCCAACAAGTCTCTAAATCAGAATCTCTCAGGCAATTAAGTGACGAATTTGAAATAAAGCAGCGATGAGCATCTGAATCCAATTCATACAGCCAGTGGTCCTCTGAATCTAGATCACAGAGGCAATGAACATCTGAACCTGAAATATAGCGCCATCAAGCCTCTGAGTACTAATCAAAGACCCAATGAGCCTGTGGATCTGAAATATAAAGCCAGTGAACATTCAAACCTTTGTCATAAAGGCAATGAACATTTGAATCACAGATCTAATCTGAATCACAGAGCCAATCGGATTCTAAATCTGAATCGTAATGCAAAAAAGCCTGAGGATCTGAATTTGAATCAGTAAGTCAATATGATTTTGAATCTGAATCATAACGCTATCGAGCATTTGAATCATGGATCTAGAGTTGATGAGCAACTGAGTTAAGAATCAAAAGAGTTTTGAATCTGAATCATTGAACAAATTGGACTCTAAATCTAAATCGTAATGCCAATGAGCCTGAGTATCTAAATCTGAAACAGTGAGTCAATATGATTCTAAACCTGCATCATAAAGCCAGTGAGGATTTGAATCACGGATCTAGAGTTAATGAGCATCTGAATCAGGAGTCCATAGTTTCTGAATCTGAATCATTGAAACAACTGGATTCTAAATCTGAATCGTAAATCAAAAGAGCCTACGGATCTGAATCTGAATCACTGAGTCAATATGATTTTAAACCTGAATCATAAAGCTAACAAGCATTTGAATCACGTAAGCAGAGATCTAAATCAAGAGTCAGTAAGTGCTGAATCTGAATCCTTGAACCAATTGGACTCTAAATCTGAATCGTTATGCAAATGAGCCTGAGGATCTGAATCTGAATCAATCAAAACTTCTAATCTTCCAAACCTGAATCATAAAGCCAGCGAGCATTTGAATCACGGATCTAGAGTTAATGAGCATCTGAATCAGGAGTGCATAGTTTCTGAATCTGAATCATTGAGACAATCAGATTCTAAATCTGAATCATAATGCTTCATAAGCCTGATCTGAATCATAAAGCCAGTCAGCATCTGAATCTGACTCGGTGAGTTGATATTATTCTAAACCTGAATCATAAAGCTGATGAGTATTTGAATCACGGATCTAGAGTTAATGAGCATCTGAATGAAGAGTCAATATGTGCTTAATCTGAATCGTTGAGCAAACAGGAATTTGAATCTCACGTCCAAGGAGGCTCAGTCTGGATCTGAATCAACGAGCCAATATAATTCTGAAATTCAATCACAGACCACAAGAGCCTCTGAATTTGAATCCCAGAGCTAATGATCCTCTGGATCTAAATCATAAGGCTATGAGTATTTGAATCATAGATCTTATGAGCCTCTGGATCTGAATCATGGAGTCAGTGTGCATCTGGATTAGAATCATGGAACACCTAAACCCTTTATTTGACATTCTCTCTTTCCTGATCATTGTCTGGCAGCATCAGATCTTCGGAGCTCTGGCCTGGACACACGTGAGCGCACAGAGACCCAGTCCTTGTGGTACGTCTGCCCTGCAACTGTGCTGAATAATGATTTATACAGCTCTATTCCATAGTGACTGGGAGCTCTGGCACATGACATGACCGCCTGCAGTGTGCCAATGGCTCTGAGTCTAGCTCCTCAAAACATCTGAGACTGGATGGAAGTCCCAGTGTGTGCTTTTCATCTTGCTGTGTCCTAAATTTAGGTCCTTAACCTGATCCACCTGGACCTCATTAGGTAACAAAATGGACTCAACAATGTGATTGGCACATTGCAATGACTGCACAGGTTTAATCGCCATGGGCTTAATCATTCTCATATTTTTTCCATTAAAAATATCCACAACATGGGACGAGGTCCTGAAAATGGCTTCTCACTCACTCACTCGCTCACTCAGTAGATTTGCCACATGTCTCGCTCTTGCATTTGCTTTTGCTCCTACGAAAAAAAAAAGAAAAAAAAACATACAATATTTTTCATTTGTATATCAAAGAAAAAATCTCTGGGTTGAGTTTCTGAATATAAATCATACAGTCTTTGAGCCTCTGAGTCAGAATCACAAAGTCAAAACGTCCCTGAATCTGAATCGCACATCCCAATTAAGATCTAGGACTGAATCTTAATCACAGAGCCACTGAGTCTCTGAATTTGAGTCAAATCTGACAGGCCTCTAAATGTGTATCAGTAAGCCAGCCTGACTCTGTGTGAGTGAGTCACAGAGCCTATAAGTGTCTGAATCTTAATTAACGACCCTCTGATTCAAAATCAAATGAAATAAGAATAAAACAAAAAAAGAGAAATAGTATAAAAAAGAAAATATTCAAATAAAGAATATAAAATATGAAATAAGAATATAATAATAAAAATTATACAAATATAGGCAATATACTGTAGTTAGGGTTAAGTAATAAAATAGAATTCAAATAGAATTCAAATAGAAAAGCGGTATCCAATCATTAGCAGAACAATGTGAACAATGTGAACTTTCAAGGTGTGCAAAATATAGACAAATGTGTGCTAAATGTGCAATGTGCTGAGTGGTGTATGAGTAGAGTCATAATTATAGAGCCAATTATTCTTTAATACTGAATCATTTAGCCAGTTATTCTGTGGATCTGAATCAATTGTCAATTTACATTTACAGTACATCTGAATTATTGACCCAATTGGCTACACAGTCTGGCTCAAGACTCAAGAGTCAATGAGCCTCTGAAGTTGAATTATTGTGCCAATTAGTCTCTGAATCTGAATTACAGAGTTATTAAATCATTTAGCCAGTACGTTTTCGGGATCTGAATCATGGAGCCAGTACCTCTCTGAATGCGAAACATGGACTTAACAAAATTCTGCATCTGAATTTTGATCCAATGAGCCACTAAATCTGGCTCATAGAGTCAATGAGAATCTGAAGCTGGATCATGGACCTAAAGAGCCATTGGATGTGATTCACAGAGACAATAAACCTCTGGATTTTAATCATATAGACAATAAAATAAAACCTTTTCAAACAGTGTTTGACTGATGGTACTTAAAGTTAGTAACCTAGTAAGGATCTATCCAGTGATGGAAACTGAAAAGCACTTTTGTCTGGATAAGAGCTTCTGCCAAATGTAAATGTAAATCAGAATCGTAGAGCTAATGAGATCCTGAACCTGAATGGCAGAGCCATTGAGTCTAAATATGTATAAATATGAATCAGAAATCCAGTGCACCTCAGCACGTGAATTTCAGAACAAGTGAGTCTCTGAATCTAAACCATAGAGTTATTAAACATCTGGATCTGATGATTGAATCTTAGTGTCAATTTAATAAGGCTCTGACTCAGGATCATAGAGCCAATTAGACTTTAGATCTGAATCCTATAGGCAACAGGGCTCTGAATCTGAATTATGAAACCAGTGAGTTTTTGGATCTGATTCATGGAGAGAATGAGCCACTGAAACTGAATCAACGAGCCGGTGAATTATGTGTGACGCAAAATGCCTGAAACACTCTATATTTAGGACGCCAGCACAACAAATATTGATAAACGTGCTCACTGAGGAATGTCGCCACTAAAACCCTGTTCAAAATAATATGTGTCTGAATGACACTGAAAATACAAGTGTTTATTTTATTGTATACGCAGAGCTGTCAATCATCTCTGAAAGAACATATCGAGCATCTACTCTACATTATTATTGGTTGACTTTTATGACTGTTATGAGCAACTTTCATATTTGAAGGACAGGATTCAATAATCTCATCTACAAAATTTCACATACAAAATGATTCAATGAAATGAAATCACCCACTTACCTTTTCTTAATTCAATTCAATTTAATTCAATACTTTTATTTTTATCTGTAACAAAAGAATCCTAAAAAAAAAAAAAAAAAAAAAAAAATATATATATATATATATATAT
>JAQMYI010000008.1:25012423-25022603 GCA_030014275.1 Clariallabes melas
CAGTACACTAATATTACATAAATACAGTACACTAATACAGTACACTAATATTATATTAATACAGTACACTAATATTACATAAATACAGTACACTAATACAGTACACTAATATTATATTAATACAGTACACTAATATTATATTAATACAGTACACTAATATTATATTAATACAGTGCACTAATATATTATATTAATACAGTACACTAATATTATATTAATAAAGTACACTAATATATTACATGAATAAGGTACATTAATACATTACATTAATACAGTGCACTAATACAGTACATTAGTCAAGTCAGGTACAGTAGGCTCGTCATTTCAATCATATCCAGTTCGTTACACAGTGAAACGAAACAAGGTTCCTCCTGGACCGAGGTGCTACATACTGTACATACAACATAAATTAATAACTTAAATGAACAAAACTAACTAGCTCACTCCATCCATCCACCCAGGAGCCTCTGTAGTCCAACTAGGGAGTGTGGAGTCTAACGGGAACCAGTGTATTTACTCCCATTTTGTACGACCGTCAACACTCACACTCTCATTCACACAACTCTGCATGTGTTTGGACTGTAGGAGGAAACTGGAGAACCCGGAGGGAAACCCACTAAGCACGGCGACTCCATGCACACAGACCCGACGCGTAATCACTACACCATGGTGCCGCCACCTAGCTAACTAATTAGCTGACTAGCTAAGACACAACAACTTAACATAATAACTTAATTTACCATAAAATGAAAAGCAACAACACAACACATGTCCGTGAAATGACGGATGAGAAACTGTAAACATTTCATGTGCAAATAACAGCTAATAAATATTGCACAAAAAAAGGCACTTGCAGGTGGGTGTGTGAAATTGCTAGATGGTTGTAGATCAGTTTGTTTGCGCGTGTGTGTACGCCAGTGCAGTCCCATTGTACTGAGGTACTGCATATTATACATTAATACAGTACATTAATACAGTACACTGTGCTTCTCCATTAAAGCTTCAGCTGGAGCTTGTTTAAGACAGAAACACACGCCGGTCTAAAACATTAACGTCCTTTAATACTGAACGTTAGTGAACATCCCGGGAGTGTGCGAGTCGCGTAAATGTTCTCTTTCCCGCTCAGGTGTGAAGGTGACCCTGAGCCGAGCTTATTCGCTGCCAGAGCACTAACACCGCGTGATCAAAAAAAAAAAAAAAAAAAAAAAGAAACAACCCGCCGGGTATCAAACCAGCAAATTCATCTTCTACTGGAATGAGGGAGAGGTGAGGGAGAGGTAGTGTGTGTGTGTGTGTGTGTGTGTGTGTGTGTGTGTGTTTCACGTTGTGAAAAATACAGTTAGAGCTTCTGCGCCTTTATATAAACGCCATCCCTATAGTCTTGATGTGTGTATCGTTTAACACAAAGTGCGTTCAAGTCAAACCAGGACTTTTGATTATTATGTACATGATTACAAAGTAGTTTTATTTCTCTAGGTACGATATTCACTTATCCCAGCGTTTCAATTAATGTTTGGATACCATCAAGGTAGAATGTTTTCTTAGTACACCTGTCTGAAACACTGGCCTCCCAGGAACTCCTTGAATGGCCTCAAACATGTGGAAATGGTTTGGCGCGAGGTCAGGACTGTATGGGGGGTGTGGCAATAACTCCCTGCCGAGATCCTATGACGTGCAAGTGGTGCTAGTGGATGATTGTGTTTACAGTTCCCACACACACAGATGAAAGTCTTCTACGATTTCAGTTTTCAAGGATCGGGCGTTCCACTCGCTGAATGTTTACGGGAACGCCATTCACGGACGCACAGCCTTCTTTAAAACGTTTGCACCACTCAAATGTTTTACTGAAAAAATCCCGGTTTGATCTGAACAAGCATCATAAATATTTTTATCCACCATTTTAAAATACTCTGCTCTGATTGGTCGAAATGTCTCGGTTTGTTTTATATCACAGCAGCACACACGCGCGCATACACACACACACACACACACAGTCAGATGTGCTGAGAAATTTGTTTATTTATGGAAGGAGTCTCCAGTGTCAGGACGGAGGCGTCTTTCGAGAGAGAGCGAAACGCTGGTGAATGCTGATGTTATTTGTAACATTACGTTAACAGGAAGATTAAACCTGGCTGCAAAGGAATAAAATAGTTGCTTTATCTTCAACAGACTAAATTATTGCTGGATTTAAATAAAAGTTTAAAGGTTGTTCTGCATTGTTTTGTTTTGTACACGTCACACCTGCGTTGAATTGAAATACAGAATATCCCAAATGCTGGAATTAGCAGCAGTTGACTGTTCATCGCTGCATTAGTATTCACGGCCACGTTATCGCTTTGTGCTGCTGTTCTGCGCCTCCGAGTTTTCGCCGTGCAGATTTGCATCCTTGAGCCGGCGTCCTTCTGTTCTTACCTACTGTTTTTTTTTTTTTTACCTCCATGCCCTGAAGCACAAACACAAGCTCCCAGTTGTTTCTCTAGTCAGCTTGAAGAAATCAGATCCTCAGCTCAGGTTCGGAGACGTGAGCGCTATAATGAAATCCTGCCTGGATGTGCATACGAGGTTACTTTAAAAAAAAATAAAAAATAGGAAAATGCCAGTGACTTTTAACTCTTCTCTGGTGACCCTGGACAAACCGAGCTGGTATTTTGCCTGAGAAGGACATTTGCTCTGAAAATGGGTTTATTTACACTGTAGAGAGCGGGAGCGGAGGTTGCTGGACGCCAGGGCAAACACTGCTGACATTTAACAGCCAGGCCCTGCTCCCCAGACTCTCCCCGCGGCTATTGTCTCGCGGCGCTCGGCGGCATTTCGCGCTGTTTTAGGCCATTCTGAATCTCGCCGACCCGCCTCCCCACAGCGCCCGCAGCCGACAGCGCGACCTGCATTATTGATTCGGGTTCATGTACATTTTTAATAGCACCAGCGGGCGAACATGAGTGTTGTTAAAGCAGCTTCACCACATTGCATTCTCTGGCAGTCGTCTAGGTTTTTGGTTAATATTGACTCCAGAGAGTGGCTGCAAGCGCAGTGCAAGAGCTGACAAGAGCACTCAAAAATAGTGCAAAGTTGGTTTTTCTTTTTATAATGCACATCTTTCGGTACATCTTTTTTAAAAAAATGTTTTTTTGGTTATCTAACCAAGCACTTTTCGGTTCTGTTAGCATGTCCTTCACCTCATGGTGAATAGGAAGGAAGAGCATTGCATATCATCCTTTTAGCAGTTTGTACATACACAGTTACAAAACAGCTTTACAGAGATTCAGACTTAAATCCGTACTGAACAAGCAAGTGGGGGAAAAATCCTCCCGAGTTGAACAGAGACGCCAAAAAAAAAAGCGCCATTTAAGAAGAGTCAAATTATTTTGCTGCATCAAGCAAAGAAAACAACTATGGAACACTGGAATGACTGGAACTGGGTTAAGAAACCTTCAACACATTATCGAAACCTGGAAGGATAGTGCTGAACCGTCAACTTTGTCAAATTGTTAAATCATGAACGGAGATCAGTGGTAAAAAAAATCAATTGCCAATTTGCAGAAACTATTTTTATCTTGGTCGCTCTTGACAATAAAAGCCTATTTTATTTATTTTTGGGATTTTTCCCCGATTTTCTCCCTAATTTAGTCGTGTCCAATTCCTCCCCGTCACTAGGGGGCTCCCTCATTAAGGCTACTACTACCACTCAGTTGGGAGGGCCGAAGACTATCACGTGTTTCCTCCGAACCATGTGACGTCATTGAGCGTTTTTTTTCCCAAACTGCTTGCTCACGCACCGTTCGGGGCGGCGTAACACACTCGGAGGACAGCGCTATCCACTCCTTCCGCTTGCGTGAGTTTACAGACGCCCCTGATTGGCTGTAGAGCCGAGATTAAGGTGGGAGCACGAAGTACCTCTCGGCCAATCAGCTCTCTCTAGACCTCCGGCTGCGAGAGTTTACAGCATCACCCGGGAACCGAACCAGCGATCTCCGGATGATAGGGCGAGCACTTTACCACTGCACTACATATTTTTTAAAAATAATTAAATATAAAGATAAATAATTAATTTACAGCTTTTTAATCCATTGTCATGTTTCTTAAAAAAAAAAATTTTTTTTGCTGACAAAAAAAGAGAACAGTTTGAAAAAAATTTTGTCTATTCTATGTTTTTACCCCTAAAAAAGATTAGATATTTTTTCTAATTATTTTCCACACTAACAGGACATCCTTTAAATCTTAAAAAAAAAACACGAGTATTTTTTTGGCTTTATTCAGCATTTTCCTTCCATTGCGCCAAGTCTTAAGTGTTTCTTCCACAGACACTAAAGCGACTTATGGAAATAAAAAGTCTTTAACAACCGTCTGTGTCTTACAGCAGCGCGCCTCCCAAGGACAGCCAAGTCGTCCTGGCCAAACTTGAAACTGTAAAATTTAATGTGTTAATAAAAGAAATAAGTTCACACAATATTGTACGATATGATGCACCAGTGGCTGTTTGCTGTTAGTCCAGTCAGTGAATGAATGTCTACATGGACTGAGAGTGTAGATGTGCGCCTATTGTCTGTATGTGTCGCGTTGCGCTCAGGTTGACCTCTGTCTGACCTCACTCCTCGTCCCCAGAGAGAGCGATCGCACAGTTCCAGTCGGGCTCCAGTCACAGGCTGAGTTTTTTTTGTTTTTGTTTTGTTTTTTCCGATTAGAGCCTTGGAATCAAAAGGGCTGGGAAGAAAAAAAAAAAAAAGTCCCACTCATCGCTCTCACAAATATAATTGGAAGTCGAGCTTGAGACAGGTTTGGGGCGCTTGCCAAAAACCAATCTAGTTATCTCTTTTTGTTTGTGCCTTCCGGGTTTGTTTCGCTTGCCTGTCTCCGGAAATATAGTAACACAACCGGAGCTCGGGTTTCATTATTTTTAAGAGTTTTTCTTTCTCATGGAGATATTAGACATAGGAGAATTTATCGCATACTCGTACAGTGCCAGTGCTTATTCCTGTGCAGCCTTAAATTAAAGAATAAAACGCATTTTAAATTATATAGGTATTTTAAAATGCGCTAGACCTGAAGAGGCAGGAGGCAAGTACGCAAGACGAGTGTGTGGTGTCGTGTCGATAATATGGGTCAGATACATTAGACTACACCAAGACATAAACATGAGAACACTGGAGCAATTAAAAACTGTGACTTTAAATAGACAAACTGTTCAAGGAATGAATACAAAGCAGATAATAACAATCATGAGAATTTAGGAAGCTAAATCAATGACCAATGACGAGACGTGAACAAAACAAAACAAAAACTAGGTTTTTTTTCGACAACATCGTTTATGAAAGTACAATCTGTGTGTTTTTCTCTCTTTTTAACTTCAAAAAGCTGCCATTACTGTACATACATTTATCGAAAAGTTAGTTGCAACCGAGAAACCTGATTGGATGAGAAACGTTGGTGAGTGCTGATATTAGACCGTAACAGCACTGTGCCGTGTAACTCTACAGTATGTATGATTAATCTGGTACGTTTCTCAGGACTGTCCACCACCTCCATGGTTTATTCTTCTCACCTTTTGGCTCCATAGTGCCGCTAAGAACTTAAAACCACTTTCACCCCAGTTCCTCGCCATCAGTCGCAGAAGGATATGTGTTGGTGGAGCAAAATAACTGGCTAAAGAAACAACCAGATCATTACCTGTTGATAATAACTGGTGTTTGTGGAACTGTTCTATAAAAACAATATCGCAACTCGAGGTTGTGCTGTTGTACTGAATATCAGCACGGCTGCAATTTCTACGGTACTAAAGGCTGCATCACAGCCGTGCTGATATTCAAGCACAACATCGCGACCTGAAGTGTGTTGTTGCATAAACATGTGACGGAGAACATGAACTCATTTGTTTCTTCCAAGTTCCACATTAAATGTAACATGTTTTAGACATAAACATATATATATTATGAGGATTACATCTTGTTCTTTCCATTAATCGCAGCACGGTTAGCCGGCAGTGTGCGATAATGGCACGTTTAACGCGGATAATGAGGCACCACCAGGTGTGCTGAGCGGAAAGTTTCATTATAAAAGGCTTCTAGATGGAGGTGTAAATAAAACTTGAATAAAAGCTGTGTGTGGGAGCCACCATCAAGGGTTTCAAGAGTATGTTAAAGGTGAGATGTGCCTCAGGCAGTTAAGGGTCTACAGTAGGTTGTTAGTTTTTTAGAGATTTCTCAGCACTTTAAAATGGACTGTGATTAACTAGATAAAAATGTTTAATGGATTGACAGCACTAATAAATACTCCGCACTGATAACGATGGATGTTCTAAGAGTGTGTGTGTGTTTAACACCCTGGTTATCTTGAGTTTCTGTATCTTTTCCAGGTGAGAAATGCAGGAGCTTCATCGATCTGGCTCCAGCGTCGGAGAGAGGTGAGTAACGAGTGTCATTAGAACAGCATCGGGGCCAGTCTGATCCCACTCGCCATGAAAAACACCGCATTTACAATCCTCTCTGATTGTAGCTTTGTTTATGGCTATACATATAGTGTATATATATATATAAATGTTTTTCCAATTTCAGTCCTCAGTGTTATTGTAAAAAAGTTCTCGAGGCTCGGGTGACATATCATAAATGTTGTATACCGGGTATTAAACTTTCCATTACCGCCCGTATTGGCAATAAGACTGTGATGAAAAACGTCCTATGAAGTGGATATTGACAATCCGCTGACTCACACCTGACCTTGCCTTTTATTTAAGACCACTGACATGCTAAAAAACTAACAGAATGAGGTTTGACTAGGACTCATAGGAGAATAGAAATAAGTCTGGATTACAAACAAGCTTACATCGCACAAGTGTGTGTGTGTGTCAAGGGTCAAGTCAAATGACTGGCACTAATCACGACCTATTGATCCAATTATGTTCAACTCTGTCAGTCTTTCAAGAATAATGTGGAAGAAAACTGCAGTGACTGCACCTTTCAAGCTCTCTCTCTCTCTCTCTCTCTCTCTCTCTCTCTCTCTTTCTTTCTCTTTTGAGGGCGCTGTGCTAAAACCAAAAACAACACAGTCATGTTATTTTTTCAGATATGTTTCTTATGCATACAGGAACATGATTTTTATTTTTTTAAATCAGTATAATCTTTGCTATTTTAAATTTCTATGGAAGGAGTCTCCAGTGTCAGCACTATGTACGTAACAGTGAAAAGTTCTTTGTGGCAGCAATGAGAAATGGCTGCAAGAACCGTTAACCATCCATTCATTCATCTCCTATACTACTTATCCTACACAGGGTCACAGGAAGCCTGGAGCATATCACAGGAAAGGCAGGGTGCACCTTGACCAGGGTGCCAATCTATCACAGGGACACTCACTATGGTCAGTTTTTTTTGGAACGCAAATCAGCCTGACCTGCATGTCTTTCGACACCATGCACACAAACCTAAGGTAGAACCCCGAACCCTCAACCCTGGAGTTACAGTATGAGGTCACATGGCTAAACACTACACCACCGTGCCGCAGCCATTAATTATCCAAAGCATTCAGAATAACTCAAAGAAACTGTCATCTAAAGAACCGTTTTTTTTTAAAGACTGAAGGAAATGAATGATCTCAAATAACCTTACAAGAGTGTAAGTCCATTAGCCATGCAAAGAACCACTGAGGAATCCTGAGGAAACCAATTTCCATAGCTATACAGTAGCAAGAATGATTGAGGAACCGTTCTTTAAGAGTGTAGAACCATTAATCACCCAAAAGAACCAAAATGGAAAACCTATCAATCCTTAAGGGCCCTTGAGGAACCCTTGTCATCAGGGTGTAGAACTATAAGCCACATAAAGGAGCACAGAGGAAAGCGTGTAGAAAAATGACCCATTTAGTGAACACCTGAGGAGACATTTTAAGTTGTGCAGAAAAATGAAGTGTTTAAGAATCTTTGAAGATCTCTTTTCTGTACAGCAAAAAAAAAAAAGCCGTGATGATAAACTTTTTGTACGATAGGAAAATTATTCATACGAAGCACCTTTGAGGAACATGTTTAATAAGATGGTATTAAAAATAACCATCCAAAGACGTGCCGAGGAATGCTTTGGTAAGATTGTTGAAAATTTGTCCATCTAGGGAACTCTGGAGGAAATGTTTTAAAGAAACTGTCTAATGACGGAAGAAAATTCATGTACTCCTGAAAGAGGTGGAGGTGGAGAAGAAAGAACTACACGAAGAACCACTGAGGAATCATTTTAGTCAAATTTCTTAAAAACCAGCCATTCCAAGAGAACTTGCGATAGCCACTTTTAAGACTAAAGACAATTCAGGCATACGAAGAACCCTTGAGGAACAACTTTATAACAGTGTAAAAGCATTAACCACCTGAAGATCCACAGATATAGAAAGCATATAAATCCAAAGAACTATTGAGGAACTACTTTTTAGGAACTCTTGAGGGACTACTTTTTTAAAGAGAATATAAACAAGTAATTTGCAGACAATTTACTCGTCCAAAGAACCTCCAGAAACCATCTAACCAGGAAATAAAGTTCAGTTTGCTAGGTTATGTTTGTAAGTTACCAAAATGCAATTTTTCATGGAAAAAAACTTCATAGTTTCTACAGTGATGTCGGAAAGCAATTGTGCAGTTCCGCGCTCATGTTCTGGGTTCTGAGAGGCGCCGAGCTGCAGATGAGAACAAGTGTTCTGTGGAAAGACAGAGGAGGAAGCAATGAGATGGAGGTGTATTTATTACAATGAATATTTGATCATTGCATATTCATATTCATTGCATATTTGATACAGCGCTGACGACTCTGTAAGAATATGCAGAATCATCAGCAACTATCCGGAGTGATCCGATAGAAAGGTGTCATGCATCGCAGTTTGTTTCATAATGGTGTGAAGCTGCAGATTAGTCAGGGTACTCATGGTGACCCGTGTCCACCACCAAAAGTACCTACAATGGTTATGTGAGCATCAGAACTGGACCATGGAGCAGTGGAAAAAGGTGGCCTGGTCTGATGATTTGGGTTTTCTTTTACATCATGTGGATCGCCGGGTGTTTTTTTGTTCAGCACCGGTAGAGGCAGTGTGATGCTCTGGGTGATGTTCTGCTGGGAAACCTGGAGTCCTGCCATTCACAATGTAAATGACAATCCATGACACATGGATTTACAGTAAACGTTGTCCATTCTTAACTGTCTCAGTCATGCCAAAAGAAGGGTTTACTTTCTGCCACTTTGTCTTGCTCTACTTCTCTATCCTTGAAGTTTTGAGGGAAGACCGAACTTTTGTTTTGCTGCCTTTTGAAGAATAAAGGCTTTTTTCTGAACGATATACCACTGCGCTTTGAGCTCTGGCAGATTAACTGCTTTCGGACATAAATATTGCATGTTGCTGTCACATCTCAAGTTCTTTTCAGTTCTTTTCCTGCTTCTCTAATTCCCATAGACTTCACTTTGAACCATGACCGAGCATGAGAAGATCCAAACTCTTTAACAATCCAAACTCATGTAGCTCAACAAATTGATGAGTAAGATATGAAGAAAAACAAAGACTTTTTGGATGTGAATTATTTCTGAGAATGACATCTCTCATGAAATACTTACCATCGTGGTTGTGTTTATGCGTTTGGAAGGCCGCAAGTTCGTTTCTGTATCCTAGATGGAAGATAGAATGCAAAGTCATATAACCTGGGAACAACCGAGGCCCATCCATTTACTAACATTTTGCAAAATGATTTAGAATCTATCCGGACAGGATTAAATGCCAGATACTGACATTTTGTCAAATACTGCAGGTCTATATTGGTCTGAGGCATGGCATGTTAACTAAATACCCTGAGAACAAGACTAAAGATTTGACTGTCTTCTCACCCATGTCATGAATCGATGAGCAAATGCAAAACACTGATATCTTGGAAATACTCCTGGGAGTGTCTGATAAGAGATTTTAGAAGAAAAAAAAATTGATTTCTCAACAATGTCGACGCCAGAGGCAAAGTGCATAATGTTATGGAGTCTCTTTCTGTGTAACCTAAGATTTATCTTAAGCTAGTCCATATTTGAGATAATTAAAAGCATTAACAGGTTGGTATGTTTTAAGAAGATAGAACGGTTGTAATCCATATTAAAAAATGATAGTTACAGTAGGGCTGGGCGATTTGGCCTAAAATCAAAATCTCGATTAATTGAACATTTTAACTCGATTACGATTAATG
>JAQMYI010000008.1:25045446-25055924 GCA_030014275.1 Clariallabes melas
TGGCGGCGACTAGCGTCTTGAGCTGAAACTACGCTAAGAGTGAGTTAAGGTTGGTCCAGACCAACCTTACGAACGTGACTTACCTAAGAGATACTTAGTGTATGACGTTTCGGGAATCGCACCGTAATGTTAAGAGAGAGGTTAAGGTACAGCTTAAGAACTTAGCGATAAGAAGCTTTCGAGAAACCGGGCCCAGATTGTTTCGACCTGATAGAAAGGCAACAGTAATTCAAATAACATCTCCTTAAAACCAAAGTATAAACTGAAGCTACAATTCATATTGACTCATCAAACTTGGACAATAAATGTTTGTAAAAATGTTGCCTGGTCTGATGATTCTCAATTTTTTTCTGTGGTTTCAGTGCAATGCAAAGAAACATGCAGGTGCAAGTCAAGCGTGAAATATCAATAAGGATTCAAATATCATTGAATAAGGGTAAATGTGATCTTTGTGGTTGTTGGTGCAACATGCATTGTTTGAATGTTCAGAAACTGCTGATCTTCTGCCATTTCCATTTACCACATTTTTCAGGATACATATATACTGTACATATGACCTGTGTGTGTCAACCTGTATGTTTATATTACGGTTAAACATTCAAGGATATGTAATTCAAGGGTTGTTTGGGTGATTTCAGTTATCATTAGAGTCAAACAACTATGTGATAATTAATGACTTCATATGACCACTTTCCTTATTTTTGATATATATAAATCACCCAAACAACCCTTGAATTACATATCCTTCAATGTTTAACCATAATATAAACATACAGGTTGACACAACAGGTCTATTAAAGGGGGGGGTGTTTCCACACCTGTGACTCATTGTAACTGTAATTGCTATCTGTGCATGAATAGTCGGTTTCTCAGCTCATGAGGTGATGCACTGACCAGTGGGATACTACACCAGGAGGAGGAGGAAACAAACAAACACACAAAAATTTACCTGCGTAATATGATAGTTGCATAGTTGAAATTCGAAAAAAGATTATAAAAAGATCTCTCAACGTTTGAACATGTCAGCACTGTTTAAACTTGTTGTTGAAAAGATTTCACCTACTACCACAAGAATTGTTCAAGCCACAAAGAAAAACCCACAAACAACTTTGAGGGAAATACAGGCTGCTCTGGAAAAAAAAGTGATGTTGTTGTTTCAAGAAGCACAACAAGTAGGTTCTTGCCCACTAATGACCTGCATGGTCAAGAAAATCCATTACAAGCCTCACAGCTTCTGGAGCAGTCATTTGGAGTGATGAGACCAATTTTTAATTTATTGACTTTATAGTCACAATCATAAACACAGAGGAGTCACACGGTCTACAGAAACAAAACTTTAAGGTTCTGGAGCGGCCCTCGCAGTCTTCTGACCTCAATATCACTGAGCTACATTGAGAAGATTTAAAACATGCAGTTCATGCAGGACAACCAAAACAATTATAGGATTTGGAAGCCTTTTGCCACGAATAATGGGCAGCTATACCACCTGAGAGAATTAAGGACGTCATGCAAAATTATTACAAAAGACTGCATGCCTTTATTTATGCTAAATGGGGCAATGCATGATATTAAGAACCAAGGTATGCAAACTTAGGAACTGGGATTATTTCCTCATTTTCTTTATTGTCCTATTTTGTTTGATAATTGTGCCATTCTGTTATGCCTTATATATGAAATTAGGCCATATAAGAAATACCAAAAATACATTTGTTCTGCCTTCTATCACAAAACTAACCGGGATGATCAGAAGACTTAGCACTTAGCAGTTAGCCCTTTGTAGCATGGATGGTAAACCCAAACGCGGAAGCAAGCAAGTAGGCAGGATAACCACGCGATTTAGTCTAAGGACTCTCACAGAAGGGGAGCAAGGGAAAAACACAAATTTAACCCGCGTCCTATAAACACACACTTGTATCAGAAAGTAGACCCAAGAAAGTGAATACTCACAAAATGGCAGACGGACGATCTGAACCAACATGGGCGAACTCAATGACTGAGTGATGTGAAGCGCCATCTTGTCTCCTTTTATGCTTCCTGTTTTGCGACCGTACTACTTCCGGGTCGTAGTGCCGGACCCCATTCACAGTGAGTATTATCATGAGCAAAAGGTGGCCGTGACCATTCACCAGCCTTTTGCGAGGACTCGGAAAACAACAAAAAGTAGGATGAGAGCAGTGAGAAAATGAGCATTAGACGTCAGATGATAGAAGCGTGCTAACATAATAATAATAATAATAATAATAATTACTATTCAGTCCAGGAATTGTTAGTATGTCATTCTTTCGCATCATGGCGAGTAACACCACTTGTTACTGATATTATTTCTTTTTTCAAATCAGAGTTCAGCAAGTCCCCTACATATGAACATTCGAGTTATGAACTTTACAAGATATGAACATGCATTCACATGTCTGGCGTTCATTGTTTCTTCTGTGACAGAGATGCGTCCCAGGATGTCCGGAAGCAATCGTAAACGCAGCAGCGATAAAGCTGGTACTGCTAAGAAGAGCCAAGCCATAACAATGAAGACAAAAGTGAAAATAATTGAGAGAATGGAGCGAGGACAATTATAACGATCAAGGACAAGATCATGGAACTTTTTAGTTTTATACTGTACATAGCCGATTGTTTTCTAGACAATGTTTGTTGCACTTATGAACAAATTCGACTTACGAACGAGCGCTCGGAATGGAACTTGTTCGTATGTTGGGGACTTACTGTACAGAGTGTGGGGGAGAGAGAGAAATAGAGAGAGAGAGAGCATGAGGATGTTGGCAGGGGAGGGACAGCAGGTGACATGGAGGTGAGAAAGAATACCAAATAATGACATCACAGCAGTCAAATCATAACGGATGCTGAAAGTGTTAGAACATCGCACGTGTGAACTTACAGACTTTTCCAGTTTTACGCACTGTAACGTCATCATTTTCCACTTTTACAATTTGTTCAATCACACCCAATGTCTTAACGTGCACTTTTTTTTAAACACAAAAAACATCTCCACAAAACCGCTCACCATGCCTTTCCTGTGTGTGTCCTAATAGCTGAAATGTCAGGAGAGGTGAGATGCAGCGAGACGCCCAAGGTTGCCATGTCATGCGCAATCACTGCCAGTCGCTATGGAGTAAAGCTGTGCTCGGATTATAAATCATTTTTCAGAAGACCAGCTGTTATCATCCATCCCTGACCTCTGACCCCACAGAGCAACGATGTGACACCATGGATCAGAAGATCAACAGACAGAGAGACCGCCTGCCTGCTAATGGCCAGGAAATTGTTCAGGCTCTCTCGGTCGATGTAACCGAGATTCTGAGATGTGATTCTGACATCCATTGTTTTTTTGTTTTTTTTACGATTCAGATTCAAATATCCATCAGCTTCTCAGATTCTTCATCATCGTCAATTCTGAGATTGACGACATCGGAGTCGTATTCAGAGCGTCACTGCCGCTGTAATTTAGGGTCGTACTGTACTGTACTGTTTACACACAGTGGCTGTTTGATTCAAAGATTCACTGGTTCTAAGATTCAGATTCAGAGATTCACTGGCTCCTTAAGTAACATTCAGTGATTGCCTCTGCAACTACTGTAATGTATTGTTTTAATTAATTGATTGATTGATTGATTGATTGATTGATTGATTGATTGATTTTAATAAGCGTACTTCACTTAAGGTTACATTTAAGGTTATAGAGGTTGTAAGAGATCTAGGAACACCAACAAACTATTCTTTAAAAAAAAAAAAAAAAAAACGTTCCAAGCTGCGGTGCCACAGACACCGAGAGGATGCTTAACCTTCAAAAAGCCCTCGAAACTATCGTAGCACTTTAGGCAGTGCTTAAACTAATATCCCCCCAGCTCTGAGTAATGCTGTAATGATTATTTAGGAGCTTCTCCAACAGCTGGGCGGTCGAGTGAATACTATTCATTCCAGCCATGGATTAATCTCTTTAGTCTCTCTTTGTGCCATAATCCATATGGCACCGATATTATGTTCTCATTTACTCTCAGTCTTTTAGCTTGTCTATATTTAGAGCATCGGTTTTGTTCTGTCCTGGTTTTAAAATTTTTTTTTTTACATTTACTAGCCGAAGTTTCTTAAAGCCGAGCCGTGGATGCCCAGCTGGGGGAAATCCATTTGGATCGATAGAAGAGGTTTCTTTGTCAACGTGACAGAAAAGGCAACTCTACTATAACGAATGTAAAGAAAAGAGACGTTAGCGATGTGTGATATAAGGAATAAAGTCGCGGAGTTAGTCGCAGAACATTCTCAAAGACAAAGCTCTTCCGAGCTCATGAAGCTTAGAAACACTTAAACTAGTCATTAACTTATCTGTTGTGAAAAGGCAGATTGGGAAAAATAAATAAATAAATAAATAAACACTGACACTGGAGACTCCTTCCATAAGAATGGAGTAGGAAATGTGTCCTTACAAAAAATGGTGCATGTTTAGGTAAAGTCAATGTGTGTGTGTGTGTGTGTGTGTGTGTGTGTTTTTCTTTCTTTTTAAAATATATTTCACCAATAAAGTGCATCCAGAGACAGGTGTGAGAGAAGATTATCTGGTAACAGGTGGACGTTATTCCCTGAACTCGTTTCTGCTTCCTGAGGCTGAAGTTATGAGCTTAAACGAACTGCCAACATGAACTTTTTTTTTTTTGTTGTTGCTTTTTTTCAGCCAACATTTTATCAAATCACAGGAGAGCGGTTTGGGAAAACGCATGCGGGGTTTCAAAATGGAAAAACTGGAGACATTTCTGGAGTCATAACTTCCCTCCTCGTCCCAGTCGAATGGACCCGGTAGACTCCCAGCAGTAATGATATCTTCTTTCACCCTTTTGTATATCATCGTAAGCTGCTTACGTCGAAGCTCTCTCCTCCATCACCTCGATCACATCTCGGTTTAGTCATTTGGAGTTCACTTTTATAAGGTACGGAGATCCTACTAACGATACGAGGACCAGATTTTCACTGGATGTGAACTATAGAGGAGCTGTAGGAAGAATAGAGAATCACACATTCACACACACACACACACACACACACACTCAGAGCTCAACACGGGGGTTGGGAGAACGCCGGTGTTCAGAAGCGCGTGAACGAGTCAGCGGAGTCACGAGGCAGTAAAGTGATGCAACTTGAAGATTTTCCATGTAACTGTGTATTAAGAGTTATCAAGCATCATAAAATCTAATTCATATTAAGGTAAACTGATGCATTAGAGTCCACGCTCAGGTCTGTAAGTAAACACTGACCAATCAGGATCTTGGTTAGCTATTCCTAACCTCGGAGAAAACAAGTGAGGAAATGTTTAAGGCGTATTCATCAACATGACAGCGAGAGAGGATCGGATCAGCAGAAATGCTGACTCAGCGAGAACAGCTGTTTCATCATCACTCTCTGGAACAGCAGACTGATTTATATTTCAATCTATATACTCGAAAAAAAATGTTTCCAAAAATGTTGCTTTTTTTTTTTTTTAAGAATGTTTAATGCTTTCAGAGATGCGAACAGTTACTAAAGTTGATCCTCATTTCATTAAAATAAGTTTAACTCTATTATATATAATGTGATATAATATTTATATAAATAGATATATATAATGTTAAATTAAGGCATTTTTTTTTCTTATTGATATATACAGTACACAACTCCTCATCACTTTAGACAATTAGTATATCATAATTTTTAATATAATTTGTGAGTGCTCTGATCTGATATCTGATACAGCATTGTAATCTTTTTTTTTAAATAAATCTATTAACAGTTTATATTATTATATATGAATGTATTATTATTTTAGGCTCTAATGAACGACTTAGCTTTTAAAAAAAAAAAACTCATATATATTTTTTTATTTGATTTACGTCTAAAATCAGCTAGATCATGAAACAATCCTAAAGACATTTTGTACATTGTATATTTTATATAATTTATAAATAACTTTATTTATTTATTCACTTGTTTTTTGTTTGTTTGTTTTATGTCATGGATGTTTCATCGATGTTAAAATAAAAATAATGAATAAATAAAAATAAACAAAAAAACAGACAAATCATGTTTTCTTTCTTTATTTTTAAAATATCTTTTATTATTTAGAAATCTAATATTTTGATAGATATTTATATATCTAAAAATCAACCCGATTTTCTGAACTATTAATGAATTAAAATATCGAAAGAATCTGGATAAATTTCTTAAATGCTGTTTTACCTGAAAGGGTTCCAGTCGTAATTTCTCTCTACTCACTTTTACGATGTTTGGATTCAAACCTGGTCTATTCATTATGAATAAAGACTTTGTGAACTTCACTGGAGGGAATCAGGGCGTCAGGAGTTTTCCTCTGCTGCCATCTTGTGCCTCGATAACAAGTAAACCCGCTTCCATTTCTCAGGTTGTGATTACTGATGCGAAGCCGTAGTGCTGGAAGTCGTCCACAGAGCCGTGAAGCTGCTGGTTTGCATCAAGCCACTGTGTAGTCGTGTGTAGTTCGTCTCGGGTGGGCGTGTAAGTTGCTTATGGGTCCGTTAACAGCTTTCTCATGTAACTGTCCTAAAACTTTCAACAGCATTCAGTGTTTATTCAGATTTGTGATTGAAGAAACGTCAGACCTGCCACAGGATGGACAGCGGTAGCTCAGTGGTTACTGGACTACGGATCAGAAGGTCACAGGTTCAAACCCCGGCACCACCAAGTAGCTGCTGTTGGACCGTTGAGCAAGTGCGTTAACCCTCAGCTGCTCAAATGTATAAAAATGTACATCACTTTGGATAACAGCATCTGACAAAAGCCTGTAAATGTAAACATAATGAAGGAATCATTCGAACCATTTAATGCCCTTAACTTCTATCTGGTATCTAATTAGCTTGTTGCAAAAAATTATCATGTGTAAATGTCAGCATATGTAGCTTTTATTAAAGGTTCAATCAGTAACTTGAGACTAAACAAGTCTTTGTTAATTAATATTACTATTTATATAAATTATATAATAATTTATATAATAGCTGACATGTGATATGACTAGCAGCAGATTTTGGTGGTCATCTGACAGCCCACTTCAGCCAACACGGTGGATTAAACAACACAACTATATACTGTAATGAACCTATAATACGAAGATAATATACTCTCTTTAATAATAATAATAATAATACACAATGTATGACGGGTGTTCAAGTCAAACCGGGATTTTTGATTGCACAGAATAACAGAACACAGTTCTGAGAGTAAATCCTCCATTATTTCTCTATATACTGTAATCCCCTACTACTCTAATGCACTTATCCCAGTGCTTGGGTACCATCAAGGTAGAAAGTTTTCTCAGTATGCTGATGCCATGATGTCTGAAACGCCGGCCTCCCAGGAACTCCTTTAATGGCCCAAACATGTGGAAATGAACGAGTGCAGTGGGCTCAGAGCCACCTCGGCTGGGATCGTCCTTCACGGACGTACGGACTGCCTTTAAAAATGTTCAAATGTTTTACTGCGGCTAAGAGTCTCATCACAGTACTGTGGTTGAAGTCTTCTTGAAATTCCGCCTTCATTCTTCAGAAATTTCATCACGAGCCCCGGTTTGACTCGAACACCCTTCATGATCTACATCTAAAATATTTTAAATATAATTGGAAAAGCAATATCATACTGATCGCTCCAAATCAGAGTTACTGCCTACGACAGCGTGCTCTGAAGTGAAGAACAAAATCATAGTTTGTTTGTATGTATTTATAGTTACATTTCATGATCTATTTTCTGCTAGCGCTTACGTTATAGCAGCTACAAACACTCCATCACCAGCTTGTTTTTGTCCTCTCGCAGTTCATCATGTTACTGAGAAACCTCACCGTGTAAAATCCTCTGTCATAACGGTGTCAGTTTGAGCATGAACAGTTTCTCGGTTACCACGACGCTGGAGACTCCTTCTATAAATGGCAAATAAACATCTCCTTACAGACGACTTTCAAAGCATCGAAGCAAATCAACCGTTAGGTAATATGGCACATCGATCAGACGAGCTCCTTTTAAAGGGTGTGTTACTACGGCAACAAAAACATATTCAAATGTATTCGTATAAATCTACACTTAAATCCGATTCGACCGATCAGAACCCAGACTTCAATCTCGCAGGGTTTGATAAAAACACTGGGTTTGTAGCGCCAGAACGCACATGCTCAGAGAACTGTTCCATTTCCATTCGTATTAGATCTGACTTCCTGTTTGTCGTGCATTCGCACAACAGTGTGGAGAAGGCGGTTATTTATTAGTGACACCATCTGTCCAGCTTTCACCTTCTCTTTCAGGGAAGATAAACAATTCTTTTTGAATTGCATACACACGCACACGCACACACACACAAGTCACAGTTTTCTTTTGTCCTAGAACACTGCTAAGTATGCACAGAGACCAGAAGATGAACAGATCCTGGAGAAAAACCATGCAAAACAAGCAGCAGTACTACATTCCCCATGTGAAGGGCACTAGACAAAGACCAGCCACCTCCATCCTCCATCCTCCCTTCACTCCCTCCCTCCTTCACTTACACCCACCCTCCCTTCTCTAGCACTTGCTAAAAATATCTTCTTCTTTTTCTTTTTTTTTTTTCTGTGCCATGCTCGCGGATCGCCTTTGATCCGCGCGCCACTTGGGGAGCCGTGCGTCATCTCTGACGTCATCTGAGAGAGAGAGAGCGAGAGAGAGCGAGCGAGAGAGAGAGATTGGTGTAGGTGGACCGCCGTGGCCTTTATGAATGAACAGAGGAAAAACAACAAAAACGTTTAACCCTTCTGTCCAGGATTGAACCAGTTTGCTAAACAGAATTGAATTTTTTTCATTCTTATGAATGCTCCACATTCTATGGATTTCTTTCCGTCCATTGCAAAAGTTAACCCCCCACCCACCCCCCACCCCACTTCAGTGTTTTTGTGGTAGGAGGAAAGAAAAAAAAGGTCATTTTGTCATGTTTTTTTTTTCCCACTCATAATCCATACATTCTAATATTTTTGGCATAAAGCAGAAAACAAAATAAAAGTTAATAGAACAACCTGTTAGTGCTAATTATTAATGAACATAAATCTGTTTGTATGTGTGTTTAAAATCATTCACATTTTTCCACGTTGCTCACACTCACGCTGGGATAACGCGATTAACTCCTGCGTTAACTAATTAATTCCTCAATCAAAGCTCGCTCCTAATTCAATTATCCTGGAATTCCACGGACAAACCCGAGCCTCTGACACCAATCCGAACGACCCCGTGACACACTCCGCGCTCCTTTTCTACACATCCTCTCCACCGCACTATAATTATCGCCTGAAATGAACTAATCAGAAAGCTGTCGCTGTCAGGATGAGAGTGTAATCAGATATAGATCAAAATGTAACTCAACACACACACACACACTCACATGCTGTTACTTGGCAACAACACTGTTACCAAGAGACTGATTGCAAAGGAGGCTGGTTTCCATGGTAACGGCGGTGGCTGAGTCATCTGCAGTGCAGCATGGTGAGTCGTTTAAGTTCCGAAAGTCACATTGAAAGCATCTCTTACATCACACACGACAGTGAGATTAGGCACAGCACCCTTAACGCGCATCGTCCCCTTAATGAGGCTTAATTAGCGCACAGTGTCGCGCGATCAAACTCAACCATCAACATAAACTCACATTTACTCTTTTAGGGTTCCTGTTTGTCTCTGGTTTACATTAACACAGGGATTCTAATACGTTATTGTTTCTATAGAAACAGATCAAACAGATACGCATTTCACATTTAGAAATAAATGTCAATGTCGAATGTTTTGATTGTGTAAGATTTATGCAAGGCGTCTCGAGTGCCAGCGCTTCATAAGGAGACGCTTTGCTGTATGTCGTAAAGTTGCTAGATTTTGTATTATCTTGTAATTTTGTTAGCATGTTTTTGTACTATGTTGTGAAGTGGTAAGGTTTTTGACATAAGATTATTAGCGTGCTGTAAAGTTTTATAGTCTGTTGTTAAGTTGTAAAGTTTTGTAGCATGTTGTAAAGTTTGGCGGTATGTAGCAAAGCTGTTAAGCTTTATAGCATGCCAGTCTGTAAGGTTTGTCGGTATGCTGTAAAATTTTGTAGCATGTTGTAAAGTTTTGTTGTATCAGGTTAGTAGTACGCTCCAAGTCAAAAGTTTGGACACTCCTTCTAACTCCATGGCCGTTCCTGATTTTTATTTCTTTCTACACTGTAAAACAATGCTGAGGACGTCCAAAATATACAATAATCTATTTTAAGCAGTTGATATTGAGATGTATATCTGCTACTACTGCTCTAATCTGAGGTCCTGTTTGTTAATTGGTGATTTCTGAGGCCGGTGACTCTAAATGAACGTCTCCTCTGCAGCAGAGGTAGGTTTTGGTCTTGCTTTCCTGTGATGGTCTTCATGAGAGACAGTTTCATCATCATGGTGCTTGATGGGTTTTGCAAATGCACTTGACACAATACTGTTCTTGCA
>JAQMYI010000008.1:25065296-25079390 GCA_030014275.1 Clariallabes melas
TGCCTCGTGCCCTAAGCTTCCTGGGATAGGCTCCAGGCCCCCCGCGACCCTGAATAGAGGATGAAGCGGTATAGAAGGTGAATGAATGAAATGAATGTTCACCACTAGCCGCCTGGAGAATTTTATATTCTAATTTTATATTCTATATTCTTATGTTTTTAAAATTTTGTAAATGCTCCATTGAGACTTTGCACTAAATTCAATACAATGATTATGAGGAATCTCAACACGTCTGAGCTTTAAACAAGTAGACACTCTGTCCCGTGGACATTTTGAGAAGGTTCCAGCTTTTTTTTTAGAAGAAAAAAAAAACATGTCAAGGATTAAAAGCAATCCAAGCTCTCCTCATCCAGAAGTTAGGATTCTGGGTGAGAACTTTTATTTTGGTCAAAATGAATAATCAGGCCTTACATTTTTTCTTATCATGATCAATTTGGTCATGTTTATCCTTTATTTCAGCATTTTGTTAACCGGCTAATATTTGCCACTCTCAAGTTGTCACAGTACCATGTAGAGTAAATAAAAAAGAAAGAAAAAAAGAAAGCCATACTATAGTTTTATTTGGCTTAGCCTATCTGTAATAAATTTTAAACAGCAGGTAAATGTCTATTCATAGTTTTAGATTTTTCTGCATTTTAACACAAAAATTCTATATAAAATTTGGCTGTGAACAAGATTTTGACTGACTTGTTGATTTGTTGGCTTAATTTTGTGCCTCAGTTTAAAATTTAGTGTCTGTTTTGACATAACCTTAGATTCACCTATTTTTTTTAACCCTTAGTTAATCATTTATTCCATTCACCTCCCATGACAGCCATGTTGTACGTTTGGTGTACGATTACCGACTGGACCCCATCTGTTGCTCTAGACAGTGTTCAGGATGTTATGTCATTACTTTACCTTAATAATTTATGATTTCAGGATGTTTAGCTTGAGCTGTCATTATGATGACATTATCTCATTACTCATTACTGAGTATTCATCACCTGACATTCTATTAATTAATAAAATTTTATGGAATATTACATTTGAACTAATTCTGTATGCTGTTTACCAGAAAGTGAATTCAGTATGCAAATTAATTTGGAATAATGAAACGTAAAGATGAACTGACGACATATTTCATATTTTGTTAACAGAAAAAAAAGTTACCTCGGAATGATGACATTAAGCAGCAATATTAATTATTTCAGTCAAAATAAGGATGATGAAACAACACACTTTTTATTTATTTATTATTTATATGTTTACTATTGTGGAATGTCTATACAACAAGTTAGTTCTTTTTTATCCCATACATTATAGCAACAATAAACATTAATCCTCTTAAGCTTTTATTTTCCTCAACAAAAAAAAACGACAACATAAGTTTGAGATCATACTGACCATTAAAAAGCACTGACACTGGAGACTCCTTCCATACATTAAATATAAATCTCCTTACAATTCCAAGTAACCCTTTTTTAAAAATAAGCAAAATAAGCCTCCATTCATATCCCATGATTCCCTGTGCCCTGTCGTCCCCTCCCCCAAACCGAGCAGTGCACATCTGTCCACAGAAGCAGCGTTCAAGCTCTTTTCCTTGCTGATTTATTGTACCAGTGCTTTGTTTCATTAGCCAATTTAGAATAGACTTTCAGGTTTGTTAGGGAAATTGGGTCATGGAAAGGTTTAGATGTAAATATGTAGGAAATCATTTGTAAAAGTTTACATATAAATATTTAACTTGAAGGCAGCCCTGCGATGGGTTGGCACCCTGTCCAGGGTGTACCCTGCCTTGTGCCCTAAGCCTCCTGGGATAGGCTCCAGGTCCCCGCGACCCTGAATAGAGGATAAAAAGCGGTATAGAAAATGAATGAATGAACTTGAAGGCAAAACCGACCACACATGTAAATTAAGTAATGCTTCCAAGCAATAAATATTACCGTTAATTGTTTCCTGGTTTTTGTTAATATTCTTATAAAAAATAAAAAATAATGCACATGACTGCCTTTAGTTAAATACATGTTTACTTCCATACTTAGTCTTAGTCAGTACTTTAAAAATGTAGTCTTTTTAAGTATTTTCATATGACTGTTGAATATGAAATCAATTCGGGGACTGTTTTTTTTTTTTTTTTCTTTTCAGCTTAATCTTTAAAATTAATCAAACATTTAAATCACATTTTTGGTCATTCTTATGGTTATAATATGGACTTATTATTATTATTATTATTATTATTATTATTATTATTATTGTTTAATTAATTTTTTGAAAATAAAACAACTTTGTTAAATTTTCTTTAATCCTGTCTATGAAAAAAATAATCTGATTTAATGAAAAATAAGTTTGAAAAGAAAAAAATATGTTTTCGTATATTTTTAATAGTTGGTTTCAGGTAGTTGACATAAAGTGCAATATATATCAGAAAACAAGTTTTCATATGACATATGAAACATGACATGTTGTAAAGATGCAGAGTGGGCGGAACATAAAGCCTTTTCCTTCTGAGATATTATAGTGGTCATGAATACTAAAATACATAATTACTGCTGAGTTTGCTTATGTTTTTTTTTTTATTACTATGAGAACACATGATATAGACACAATTTATCAGAATTTGTAATAAATCACAGAACAAAAATCACCATTACTACCAGCCTCACATTAACACTCACAAATGCTCAATTTTGACTCGAATACAACAGAATTGTTAATGCGTTTAGGGTGCAGCTGAGTCAGCATTTAAATAATAAAAAAAAAGCAACAAACCAGAAGGATAACGTGATATATCACAGCATATTTACATTGCAAAGCAGTTCGGCTGAAACTTTGCATGACATTGTCATTGACACTGTATTCAAATGCAAGAAAACATGAATAATAAAAAGGACACCGTTGTTATGTTCAATAACGACTTGGATTTGTATGCGTTAAACAATGAAGTGATTTCAATCTCAGTCACATGACTCTCTGTTGCTTGTTTACAGAGACACCTGCGTGCACACACACACACACACACACACACACCTGCCGCCGGGAGGATCCCTGACCTGTGAAGGGATTTATGACTGTTCCTTTAACTACTGTTGTAAGAATATTTCTGTGATTTCATTACAATCTAGCTTTTCCTGTCCTCATCTTCTCGTTTAAACTTTCCATCTCCATCTGTATTCAGTTTCACTGCACTACACACCACAGCAGATTAAACTGCCAAAACACTTTAATGATCATAACATCTTCATTCAAAACTCTGTAGTAACACCCCAAAGCGTCTCAAAGCACGGCATGCCTCAAGTCCGTATATTAGGCCCGTTTTTTTATTTGGAAAAATAGACCACTGGGCACATGTTGACCCAATTTACAATGCTTGTAAACACACTTCCAGTTCTTTAAGAGCTGTCTATATGCCTCAGGATGTAAGGATGCACATCTGGTTGGCAGGCCTGCCCTCTGTTTTTCCTGTCTTCTGAAAACTGTGGCAAAAGTTTTATCTCTAATAATTTGCAGACATTTGATTAACTAACTGTGAATTTGTTTATTGTTTTTTTAATGTTTTTTTTTAAATCACAGCTTACATTTTACTAGTATATCTAATATATAATATATCTAATAATATTTAATGCTTTTAAGTTGTAAATGATCTGCAGCAATGTCTTAGCTTAGATAATGATATGATATGGAATAAAAATAATAACCACTCACTTAAATTTAAAACATGCTAAAATTTTATCTTTAAAAACTGTATGTGTGATAAGATTTGTGCAAGAGTGTTTTATTGCAAAAGCCTCTGAGATTGTGCAACACTTGCCATTGCTTTAGCTCTAACTGTTAGACAACACTGTCTCCTTTTGTTAATGATTAAAAAAGCAAAGACTTCATCATAATGATTATATAATTTTCATTATTATACATAAAGACATTATGTTTATTATTAAGTAGCAATAAGTTATTAGTGGCACATCTGACATAGCTGGTGTTATAGAAGATTACTCAACGGCATCTAACCGAACAGAGTCAAGACTTCAGGTTTATCTGATACACACTTGTAGCAAAACATTACAGAGTCACATTCACTAGAGACTCACAGGAGACCTTTTATTTTGTCTGTTTTATGAAAACAGTCACTGTAACTGACAAATCTTGATGTAGTCACTCTTATTGTGTATATCACTTTGATCTAGCAATTGTTTTTATTAAAGTGCTCTGGTGCAGATTCCTTATTTTTAAAAAAAGACACACCAGAATGAATCTCAGTAAGCACGGCATATGGATACGACACTGGCACGCCGCCACGGCTCTCTTCTTTGGCCCACTTTTGGGTACAGAGAGTACCAGCTGAAGCTGATGTATTGCTAGACAAGGCACTTTAAAAAGAAAGATTTCTACTAAGATTTCAACATGGTGCACAGGATGGTGTGGGTTTTTATTCGGATCATTAGCTTCAGTGGCTAATTACTAGTGTTTACCAGGTTAACACATGTCTCAGAACTCCCACAAAATGTGTGTTAATGCTCAGGCTGAAATCCCTCCTAGATTGCATTTTTTAAACGTCTAACTCCTTTCATATCATTCCTCCCCCGAATTTGCCGTTTTAGTGTCTACAAGGTGGTATAAAAAGTTTTGAGATTAGCTCTGTTTAAAAGAAAGTACTTTATTTATCTATGTGTACACACTATCACCATCAAAATAGACCCGTTGCACAGCAATACAGCGTTTCCAGCATTCCTGCACAACTGCAATATGTCCTGGAAGTCTTCTATAGTCTTCGAAGCATGTCAAGCATCTTACGCGATTTGCATTGGATTTCCGCAATGGTGCGAAAACAGCAACCTTCATCTTCGGGAAGAAGGCGAAGTCTGCAGGGGCCAAATCTAACGGAAGCGAGACCATGTTTCTGGTGAGAAAAACATCTCGAACGAATCCTTTCGGAAAACATCTCTCGAACGTCTCCAACATCTCTTTGCAGCATTGCTGTAAACTTTCCGAATCATATCAAAGTCTCTGTGGCAGATTTGCCCAATTTCACACAAAATTTCACGTCCATGATGAAATCGCAGATGTGGTACCGCACGTGTTCAGAATAGCACTAATTGCACGCCTCCCGATGTACACAGGATGATGTCTGTTGGCACACTGACTTATGAAGGTCAGTGCTGACTGTGATAAAACTAGTCTTGGAAATTTTTTATTCCACCTTGTATGTAATTGCGCTACTGCAGAGCCACGCCCCCTCCATAGAACAAAAGAGCTGGGCAACAGTCCAGGGGAGGAGATTTTCTAATATGAGGTCACATCAGTTTGAAAAGTCTATCAGAAGATATTGTATCTTTATCATGTGTTCTCACGGACAAAAAGGAGAAAGAGAATTTTTTTTCTCTCTGATTTTTTTTGCTTAGTACAAGTTTGCACACTGGACATCCGTCCGAATGACCAAAAGTGAATGTTCCATAATGTATCCCCTTTAAAGTCGATCCCAGTATTTCTGGGTCAAAACTCTTGGTACAAATCCCCAGACATGATGAGCTACGGGTTCTTTCGGCATCATATCTGTACGACCTTGATGACTTGTGAATTTGCAGACCTCAGGGTTTTGAGCCCACGGAAAGTAAGAAGTCCGGACTATGAGGTCTGCAATTTCACAAGTCATCAAGGGCGTACAGATAAAGTTGGAAAGACATCTAATGTGCTCATAACTCATCATGTCCGGGGTTTTGAATCAAGCGAATGTAAAATCATAAATACTACAACTGAAACATCAACGTAAAATATAAAATATAAAATGAGGTCTTTAGTCTTTAAAAAGTGATGACAGATTATGAAGTAGCAGCCATGCCTGACTTGTGAGAGAATAACGATTAAGATGAGCGCAAGAATATTAAAGCAGAAATATTCAGTATCCACGTGAGATAATGCACTGAAGAATAGCTGAGGCTGAAATGTACCCATGTTAAAGCTAAATGGGAACATATGGGGCATGTGGAGCGACTACAATAGGCAAGAGAGAACTAAAAGCCAAAAAAAAACAGGAACAGGTGGATGCAGTCAGGTAACAAGCCGACAACTGGGTTTAAAAAGAAATAAAGAACTCGAAAGCACCTAAAACAAAAAGTATATTTCAAAACCAAACGAGTGTCTGCAGTGTGCAGCGGGCGATTTGTGAGAGCAAGTTCTTAGTTTTAATTAAATTGAAAGAAATCTCATCAATCAGTCGAAATTTACACATTTTGCAAAGATCGGATTCACATAAACCAAGACTAGTCAGAAGTCATTTCTGTCTCTTTAAGTACAGCGGAATCCATTCCGGAGGCCAATTTCTTAAGGTAAAAGTTTGTGTTGTGAAACGCATTGTCCCATAGGAAATAATGTAAATGCAGATAATTCGTTCCAGCCACACAAAAATTTCCTCTATAATCATACTTTTGTATATAAAAACAAATATTTAAAAAAACATGTAAATGAAGCAAAATATAAAATAAATAGACATTAAACCTCACTTAACCTTGATGATTCCTCTTGGAACTGGCTGCTTTAATAACCGAGCTGAAAGCGGCTCCCTTTAATAAAAATGCGATAAAATTTAATGCCATACTAACAAAATTTCGCTTTTGGTCAGCATAAGAAGCAAATGTTGTCTCATAATTGTACAACAACTATCTTTATTGCAAAGCAACATTTGGCTGCTCTCGGTAGTTCAGTGTCAGTGGAAATACCTAGCTGGATAGTAGATGTATTAGACTTACATTTCATGTTAATATAAATGGCTGTATTAAAATAAAAAATATTTTGAATATGCAGATTTTCCATAATAATTTCTTAACATTTCTGCAGGGCTTACATACTCACAGGAGTAGGCCTAATTATAAAACGTCAGTGAGAATCATGGCTGACCCTGAGCCGAAAAGAACGAGACGCTAAAAAGCAGTAACAGGTTCTGCAAAGAGAAGGAAAGTAGCGGCGAATTCATTTTAATCAGAGTCGAGGACGGCAGTTTGAAAGATGACTGTCACCTGTTTTTTACACACTTGGAATAGATTTGCATAAATTCATCTTCAGGAATACTTACGTACAATTTTGTGCAAATACCGCAAGTCGTGCACATTCCAAAAACAAAAATGCATCTATGATATTTTTAAATCATATTTATTTAATACGTATAAAGGTATGTATTTTATGTGTGTAAAAACGTTAGAGGGTCAAAAAGAGTGATTCATTGTTTAATGGCTATATGTTAATCTATACAACTGTGGAACACGGACGCTAACACTGCTGCTGACACACACATCATTTCACACACACACACATTTCATTTCATACTTCATGTTTTAGTCAGACTGCTGCTGTCATACCCACACACCATATTTTTACACTTCTGTACTTTATATATTTATACCCTCAATTTACCATCACACATTGCTCATTCTGTAAATCTTTTGCATTTTATATATTTTTATATACAGTAAGTCCTCAACATACGAACAAGTTCCATTCCGAGAGCTCGTTCGTAAGTCCAATTTGTTCGTGATTCCAACAAACATTGCCTAGGTACTAGGATTCCAACACAATCAGCTGTACACAGTATAAAACTAATGATCTAACTAATGTTCCATGATCTTGTCCTTGTTCTTAGTTCATGCCAATGGTTGAACGATTCATGTTAAAAGAAATGAGCAATGTCTGCCATCTTTTCACTTCGCTCCATTCTCTCAATTGTTTTCACTTTTGTCTCCATCGTTATTGCCTGGCACTTCTTAGCAGTACGTGACGCACGTGACAATGTACGCTGGTCATGTGATCTAACTTCTTCAAAAGTTCATAACTCGAATGTTCACATGTAAGGCAAGGCAAGTCTATTTGTATAGCACATTTCCAACACAAGGGTAATTTAGAAAATTACATGTAAACAAAGTGCTTTACATGAAAGAGAAGAAAATAATCATAAAAAGAAATAGAAAATAATAGCAATAAAACTTTTTAAATTATTTAAAATGTGCTTTAAAATAAAAACAGTATTTGTAGTGACGCTTTTAAAACTACTTAATTTTTTTTTATTTAGAATCAAAATAAAACAGTTAAAACTATAAGAAACATAAGATGTAGGGAACTTGTATATTACAACCTAAATTTAATTCATTTTATTTTATTTTATTTTATTGGAAATTCTCTCTTTAGTTTAATTGTATTATCTAGTGCAAAAATGTTTTTTTTTTGTTTCTGTGAAATCTTTATTATATATAATAATAATATAATAATATAATAGAATCCTATTGTATTCTATCTTTCCATTTGAGGTTACGGACAGTTTAGATTAGCATTAAATTGCATCTTATACCGTGTATGGTTGTTCATGTGACAAATAAAATTTGAATTTGATATCAGTATCCAGCTTTGGACCTTTGCTGCAGTGTGAATAATAATAGTACTTGCCATTCTAGTGAGCTAGATGCTAGATATGTGGTGAAGAAGAACTATTGACAAACAAAAATATGATTAAGCTAGTCGGCGTAATTTTCGAATTTTGTCGCGTAACTCGTTTGCAATCGTTTGCTTACACACATAATAGAGGATTACCGCATTAAATCATTGCTCCTCCAGAATCATAACACCCTGAATGCTTGCAGAGTGAGGAAAGCATCCTCACACTAAACATTTTTATAACTGACTGTTATTTTCTTCTCCATATGGCTTTTTCTCGGCACAGTGCAGCTGAGCTGTCAGGGCTCGCCTCGCTTCCTTCTCCTCCTCATCGAGCAAACAGTCTAGCCGCTCGTTTTGATCGATTTTAGATGCGTTTTGTTCAAATGTGATTTTGTGGTTTCCTAGGTTTAGAACAGGAACCAAGGTCCCTGTGGTGGTGGGCATGCATTTCTGTTCATCTCCTCTGTCTGTCTTCTAAACTTTGCAGTGCACCTTTTAACAGAAAGGGTTCTGTAAATTGTTGGGTCTTACACTTTGAATTTGTTTGCAGAAGTTTGCTGGATTATAAATAGCTTTTTACAACTAGTCCAGTTTGCCATTTAAAAATAATGCACCCTTGGCTCCTCATCAATTAAAAACATTCATAGAGTGAGAATAGGGGCAGCATTATTCCCGCCCCAGTGGGCATCTATTAGAGCTTGGTGCAGGTTCTGTTTTTGACCACAAGGTCAAACTTTATGGAGTGAATGATCGTTGAGCACATGTGGCGATAGGTTCCATCGTTTCTATAGCAGCGGAGGTTTTTATGGGGCCGGGTTTCTGGTGGCCGATGCCCAAACCTCCCCTTTCACATCTGGTCTGTGGAACCAGCAACAGCAGAGTAATTTTTTATAGGCAGAGGGTTAAGGGCCTTGCCCAAGTGACCAACACTGGCGACCCTGCAGTGACGGTGTTTGAACCCCTAACCCTCCGATCAGCAACGCAGAGCCTCAACCACCTGAGCCACCACTGCCCACATCAAGCGAACGATATTGTAGATGAAAAAAAGTACATTATCTTACACTTGTATATACATCTTAGTTATTTTTCCCCCAAAAGGGGTTAATTAGTGTTTTAAATAGAATAAAAGTTGACCTGTTCAGTCACATTCTTTACCAGGAAACATGAACTTCTCACAGTGATATAATGCAGTTAATAGAAGGTGCATTCGCATATATTTATTTGAATAACGTAATATTTCATCGCTTTGTTAATGTGGGACTTTCCATCCTGCTTGTTTCGGATTGCATAAGCAGTGGTGGCGTTAAGCTTCGGATTTCCCATCATGCCCTGCCTACGTGTCTTGCATAAGCGTTATAGTTGTGCGTGTCTTGTGTGGATGTGTTATGCAGGTGCTGTAGTGTTAGTGTGTCGGTGTGCAGGTGTCTGTTGTGTGTTTTATCTGTAAATTTTTAGCTCGACAAATTAAGCGTGCTCGGTCTAATCTGCGTGCACGTTTTCTGCGTCTCTGTCGCGTTAAAAGCCTCTCGAGAGGTTCATTCAGGAAAACGGATGAACGTGAACAACCTTCATTGACATTTTCCGCTGCTGGCATCAGTACACTGAGCACGCACATCTGCGCTCGGATTTTAAGGTGGACCGAGATAAATAGCTGCATGATGTCATGGCGTGGGTGTGCATGAGACAGTGCTGAACAGATTTACACTTCTGCCTGTGGGTCTGTGGCATTCTTCATCATTACATAGATAGATAGATAGATAGATAGATAGATAGATAGATAGAATTATGGAGGAACAAACAGATAATCAGACAGGTAGACAGACAAATACATAGATAGATAAAAAGATATATAGATAGAAATATCATAAATATAAATGGACAAGTAGGTAGACGTGTGGATGGTTGAATGACAGACAGACAGACAGACAGATAGATAGATAGATAGATAGATAGATAGATAGATAGATAGATAGATAGATAGATAGATAGATAGATAGATAGACAGATAGATAGATAGATAGATAGATAGATAGATAGATAGATAGATAGATAGATAGATGAAACCGGATGGATGGATGATGGACAGAGGGATATACAGTACAGATGTGGAACGTACAGTAGATGTAAAAGGACAATTAGATTGATGGATTTTTTTCTTTCACTGTTTTCTTGTTTATCTGCTTCTCATTTTTCTCTTACTTTTTTCTTTTTTCTTTGCATTCCCCTTATCTTACTTTTATTTTGTAATTACTTCTTTCTTTTTATTGAACATTTTCTGAGGGGTTTAACTTCTTACTTTCTTTTTTCCTGTTGTTTTTATTTGGTTCAGTGCACATTTTTGTACACCACAAGGGGAGAATCTCGAGCAGCTGCTGATGTAGATGATGGATTATAGTATATATATTCTTTATAAATACTAATAATCAATTTATTGTTATTGTTTTTATTGTCAGGCTCTGAAAGCTTAACATGTCCACTCCGAGTGAACTCAAGTCTCCGTGTGTGACGCGGAACGGCATGGTCAAGCTTCCTCCCCAGCCCAACGGCCTCGGCTCGGCCAGCATCACCAAGGGCACGCCGGCCGCCAAGAACCGTCTGTGCCAGGCGTCCTCGGTGCCCCCGAGTCTGCCGTACCACTTAGAGCCACTTCCCATGGCCACCGACGCCAGGCAGTACGTTAAACTGGAGAGGCAGCTGGCCCTCGACGAGAAGGTGTTAAACCGGCTGCTATGGTACTTCACCACGGCCGAGAAGTGTGCTCTGGCCCAGGTGTGTAAAACATGGCGTAAAGTCCTCTACCAGCCCAAGTTCTGGGAGGGTGTGACCCCGGTCCTGCATGCCAAGGAGCTCTATAATGCTCTGCCCAATGGTGAGAAGGAGTTTGTGAGCCTGCAGGCGTTCGCGCTACGTGGCTTCCACTCCTTCTGCCTGGTTGGCGTCTCCGACCTGGACATCTGTGAGTTCATCGACAACTACCCGCTGTCCAAGAAGGGAGTCAAGTCACTCAGCCTGAAGCGCTCCACCATCACAGACGCAGGGCTCGAGGTAAACCCTGGAAAGATTTTACAGCTCAGATCTCACTTTTTATTATTCATGTTTATAGCCTTTAAGGAATTATTCCTTATTAATACAGTAGGAGTCATGTTGTAATAGTCTCTGTAACTAAATAACACACATAATATAAAAAAGCAAGCGTAATCGTTTGACCCCATTGATTTCCCACATGAATCTCTATGTCCAGATCTTGATTTAAGTCTTAATAATAAATGAGAGTATTATTTCAGTCTTGTAATCTAAGAAATCGACACACAAGATTTATTAATCAATCATTTCACTTCATGTGTACTATTACTTGTACCCATATTTCTTTGCATCTATTTTTAACCAAATAAATGCAAAACATTTTGACAGTTTCAATCTCATAAAGTCCAGCTAAGTGACATGAGCTTTTAATTTAGCTTCTGTGCTACAGCCTGAAAAAACAAATAAATCTCCCCCTTTCGAAAGCAACACGCAGCCACGGTTGCACTCGTCCCACTCGCCTCGGAGCTGATGCTATTTTGAGGCCCTGGCCTGCCGTCGTCATGACGACCGCTTGAGTTGTTAGTGATGCTATCCATGTCGTTTTTTTCTCGAACGTTCGCACCGTTCCGCTGATCAGCACGTGGACGTGATCCACTTACCTAAACGACCCAGAGCTCGGATTAATCCCGAATCGATGTTCCACTCAGTCCGAATAAATCCCGTCGTTAGGATGTAACAGCAGTCGAAGAACGCACGCTTGTTGCTTAGTGACAGATATTGGGAATCAGGCTTGTTTTCAGAAATCATCAGAATGCATCAGAAAACAGGCGTTTAATATAAAAAACAGGAAAGTCTTTTAGTTAGGACGGACATTTTATGGTTTTTCTTATGAACTTATTAAGGAGATGCTTAATAACCTAATGAAGGACTGAACTGTTTACAGCTGCTATAACATAAGTGAGAACACGAACTAACACTCTCACTTCTCACTCTTAACAACAGAGTCTCATCAATGTTTCGTCACACCACCTCAAGTGTTTCATCTCCTACTAAATTCTACTGCTCTGCAATATCTTGCGTTGCCAAATACGCCTGAGCGATATCCATTTCAATTACATTAGCAGTAGTTCATCGAATTATTTGTAATGAAGGAACAGTAAAAATGACGAGCGTTTAAATCTTATTAACTAACTCGTTGTAATCAGAAATTAATTTTATTTAATAGAATCAATTCAGGGGAAGGTGCATCATAAACCCGGAAGCTTGCGCTATAGTTACAACATAATGGTGCTTCGCAAAAGCATGGTTTATACTTTTATGTAGCAAACTACAAAAGGGAGTATGATATTTATCCTCTGGGCAAAAAGAAGGAAAAAAACAAAGAAATCCAATAGTCGTGGTGTGAAATCTGCTTTCCGCCAGGCACCAGGGCTACTAATTTGTCCACCCCTGAATTTATAACCAGGAAACACATTAAACCCACATTAAAACCGCTCTTGGCAGTCTCGTCTAGCGTGAAAGTAAATGATGAGTGTGCGAGTATAATTATTCCCTGCTCTGAAACCAAACCAGTCATGCCAGATTCTTATCCTTCTCAGGTGATGCTGGAGCAGATGCAGGGCCTGCTACACCTGGAGCTTTCAGGCTGCAACGACTTCACCGAGGCGGGCCTGTGGTCGAGTCTGAACGCTCGGCTCACGTCGCTGAGCGTCAGCGACTGCATCAACGTGGCCGACGACGCCGTGGCGGCCATCTCGCAGCTCCTGCCCAATCTGTGCGAGCTGAGTCTGCAGGCGTACCACGTGACGGACACGGCCATGGCCTACTTCACGGCCAAGCAGGGCTGCACTACGCGTACGCTGCGCCTGCACTCCTGCTGGGAGATCACCAACCACGGCGTCGTGAACATGGTGCACAGCTTGCCCAACCTGACCGCACTCAGCCTCTCGGGCTGCTCGAAGATCACGGACGACGGCGTCGAGCTCGTGGCCGAGAACTTGCGCAAGCTGCGTAGCCTCGATCTGTCCTGGTGCCCGCGCATCACCGACGCCGCACTCGAGTACATCGCTTGCGATCTGCACAAGCTTGAGGAGCTCGTTCTCGACCGGTACGTGAGACAATAGCGACTGTAAGGAAATGCTTTACCTTGTTTATTTTCTCTGCGTACATGTGCAAAACAGTTGAATTGAGATTTTCTAGATTCCTAGATTTTTTTATAGTTTTTAGAGAGTTTACATATTTTTTTGTGGATTTTTTTGGCATTTTGTGCAAGATTTAGTGTAGACATAGCATCATGGATGCGCGGATCTTAGCAAGGACGATAGCAAGAAGAAATGTGAGAAAACTTTCAGTTCGGTTTTAATTGAAATTAATTTTTTTATTTTTTTCAGGTTTTAATTTAATTTACGTGAGGTTTAATGTCTATTTATTTCATATTTTACTGCATGTTTTCTAAATGTTTTAATAGTTTTTATATGCAAAAATATGATTATAGTTTTGGAAATTGGTAATATTTTTGGGTGACTGTAACTGATTATCCTCATTTACATTATTATTTCCTACTTGAAAATAAGTTTCGCAATATGAAATTTCGCCTTAAGAACTCGCCTCCTGAACGGATTAAATTCATTTGATGAGGTGCGCTGTTTAAGAAGAACAAAAGAACAACAAACA
>JAQMYI010000008.1:25098262-25110584 GCA_030014275.1 Clariallabes melas
CACACATAAAAAAACCCCCCCCCCCCCCCCCACACACACACACACACACACACAAGGCTTCCATTTAAAGGGCAAGCTAAGGAGGCTATGCTATCTACCTTTCATGCCACTTTTAAATTGTGCGTGACGGCGCCTCGAGAAGTGAAATTCGTGAAGGTACATGCTTCTCCTTTCTGTACAGCTTGCAGCACGTAAACGTTTATTTTTTTTCACACTTTATACCTAAACTTTTAATGGTGTTTTTTTTTTTTACTTGCTCTTTGTCTATCATATCCTAGGGGTCGCCACAGTAGATGATTTCATCTGCAAGATCTTGTGCAGGTTTTATGCTGGATGCCCTTCCTTTCACAACCTTCACATTACTCACCATGACAATATTTTAATATTGGTATTGGTAATGGATGACCATCGTTTTGGTAAAAAAAAAAAAATCAGTAGGTATAAATGGAAGAGGAAGAAAAACAAAATTAATATGTTCAAATGATGCAATTTCTACAGGTCGATATCTTGAATCAAATAGAACTCGGTTTGCCAAGATGGCCGCCAAGTGGACGGTCTTTACCTAAAGCTTCTATTATGTTTCTGATTAGCATCAAAATGTAAAAAAGCTAATATGATCGCTTATTGTCTCCTCTCAGACTAGATCTAACACCTTTGCTGTATGTGAAAATATGCATATGTAAAATATATACACCTAGCCAGCTAATCAGAGTTTATTATAATTTAATGTTCTCAAAATAGCAAGCTGTTATGGTCATTGGTATGGATTTAATCAATTAGTGCGTGCATGTTAGCGGAGTTGGAAGTTAACGAGGTACACATTTTACATACCTGTCCTTTTTTGATGAGTTTTTTCGGATGATACTTTTTACTTTTACTCCACTACATCCTACAGCAAATATCTGTAATTTTACATAACTACAGGCCAAAGTTTTAATATTGCCACCTGCTGACTATTACGAATCTGATAAAAGTAGGTGTTCATACACTGAAGATTTTTTACTGACCTAAAGGTTACAGTGAGCTAATACAAGCTCAGTCCTATTAATACTTTTACCCAACAATTGTAAAGGACTTCTACTTTTACTTGAGTAATATTTTACTTGGGAGAGCTCTACTTTTACTCAAGTACAAGATTTTTGTACTTTCTGCACCACTGCAAATGATATAGTTAATAGTTAAATATCACAGGTTAAATCGCAGTATGTGTCAAATTATGTCAGTGTGTTTATTTGATCAAATTGTGCAGACCTACATTTAATTTCTCATGTAATTCAGCTTTTGTTTTTTATGGCAAAAGGTTTTGACTTTTCAACGAAATTAGGAAAAAAAATTACTATTGATGTGGGATATTTATAATACTGTTATACAGAAACGCATCAGCACCAAGGTATGTGAGAATATCGTATTGGATGGTCCCTGGTGATTCCCGTCTTAATCTATAAATCTATAAACTCTCATAATGTGTTCAGGTGTTTACTGCTGATGGTTTGCGCAGCCATGTTGACATGATGTCGTTTCCTGAACTCGAGACTTGACGTGAATCAAGATCACGGTTTTCTGGGCAGGAATTCAAGTTGAGGCAGCTTTTTTTTCTTTTTTCATGGTCAGAGGTCAGAAATGTCGTCATCGAGTCAACGATTTTATGCAACTGCTGCGAGAGAATGTAAGAGGAGACACAGCCTCATGCTCAAGCAGACACCAGTTGTTATCTTAGATAAATGATGTCCTCTGTTGGAGCGAGAGTCATCCTCTGACCCGCGGGATGAAAAATTGCCGATGCGGCACTCTCTCTTTCTCTACCAGCCTCCTTGACAGGTTTTTCTTAATGACAGCCAGGGCCACATCTCTCTATGATTGATCATTCTTAATCTGTCCCCTATCACAGGCATCTTAATTCGTCTTCCTCTCTCTCTCTCTCTCTCTCTCTCTCTCTCTCTATCACATACGCACAGACACACACATACACAATATCCCAGGTGTCTGGTTCGGGTCCAAGTCAAACACCACAGACCTTTACATTCTGCTATTAGTCAAAACCAGCAGTAACATTTTTTTAACTCACTTCTCTTGACTTGATTTGATTTCACTGAATCTTTCATTTTTTAATCATGTCAGGTCGTATCATCATATCATGAGGACATTGACCTGAGAGTAATAAGATGAAATAATATGACTGGTCTTAGGTGTTCTGAAATAATTCATTTCCGCCGCTGTCAGATGACCTTCCTGTGCACGGACACACCATGCTAGCATGAGGGTCAAACCAAGGGCACTATATATAGATACCTATATGTATATATATGTATGTGTGTGTTGCATTTTATGCTTTACAGTTTTTCATTGCTGATGTTGACCTGGTTATAAAAAAAAACCCTAAAATCCCACAATCCCTTACAATATAAATACTGCAGCTTATAAACTCATCATCTACGCAACATCATATTGTTCCATCATTCTTACAGACCATTAACAGTTTGCACAGACAATCTCGTGTGAGTTGCTGCTAATAACCGTGAAATAAAACCATTTTTTTCCTCATTATATTTATATAAAGTCAAGGTTCATGGGAAAGATAATGCGTCTCACGTTTGCTCGCATGTTGATGATTAATTCAAGGGAAAAGTCTGGGATCAAAACAGCATTAGTGATTGTGTGTGTTTGTGTGTGAGAGAGAGAGAAGACTTACTGTGGCTGATTGATTGCAGGTGGACGGTCTTGGCGATCTTCTCCTCGTAATTGGGAGTGCAGGACTTACGGCTGACCTTGGATTTAAACAGCGTGTTCACCAGCGTCGATTTTCCCAGGCCGCTTTGACCTGAACAAAAGATGACACAAAGCAACTTAATGAATCACTTTCACGTCTCGTTGCGTCGCTCAGAGATATAAGTTTGATGTGTCGGTTTAAATCGTTAAATGTTTAACTTCATAAATAGGTTTGCTTTAAGATATGAAACACTCAGTTGTCAGTGTTGTTCTAACATGGACATGTCTATCTTTAATGTACGTGCAATGTACAAAACAAATTCAACAAAAACCAACAAGGTGCCAGCTCCAATCCTGGCATGCACAGGAATGTAGGTCCAGGTTTCAAACTTATAGTGTGTTGAAGTTATATATGATCTGTTCTTTTTTCTTTCTTTTCAAACTACAGAACGTTAGACATTCAATTTGAAGATTTATGTGTGATAATAGCAGGAGCTGTGCAGATATTAATTTATTTCCAACATTTACACCAGATATATCTGGAAATTTGCACAACACCAGCACTGTAACTATAAAAAGATTATAATAAGATTTCCTTATCGCTTCCATCCCGTCCTGTCAGTACTCCGTCACAGCCTCAACGTTTAAGCAAATAAATGTAGTGTCTAAACCCCGTTCATGTTCATTTACAGGATGCCCTTTGACTCTCTCAAAAAAAAAATTAAGGAAAAAAAAGGCGTGGGCGCTTAAGGAGACGCTGGGTAATAACTCCATAACCAATTTTTTTCCCAACGATAAAAATGAAGGTCGCTGCACTGTAATGAAGACACGGCCATGTAGAGCGCCAGCGCAATCAGCGGCTCACATAAATCCCCCTTATTGCAAATTGTCCGTGATGTAACAGGTCAGGTCCAAGCCCAGGAGAGCGAGAGGCTTGTCTGGCGTCCGGCCAAACGCGCCGATGGCACAAAGCCATGGGGAGCTCCGGCGCTTAATGACTCATTCACGCCAGCGCTCACGGACGGAGGGAAGCTATTACCGCTGAGAGATTCTTATCAAGACCCTCTCGCGCACTTCAAAGCAGCTCAGCGGATCCGAACAGCTCCTCGAAAACGCAACCGAAAAGCAGACCAAGTGAAATTCGACAAGTGAAAAATTCCTTTTTTGTTTTATAATAAAATTTTTACTTGAAAGCTGAAGTTTGATCATTGGTATGAAATCAAAAAAGATGACTGGGATCTTTGTTAAGGATTGGTTGAAGATTCTAGAAATAAGACCGAACTAAAAAAACGCTCTTGGACAGTGAAAGTTTCTGAAAAGTGTCAAGTTTTCACATTACAAGTACACTTAACCCCAAAGTCGGGTTCATTTAGATCAGTGTGAACACAAGCGTTCTGGGCTTTCTTTTTGGAAAAGGTGGTCTCGAGCATGATACGGCGTACTCAGGCACGGATCAAACCATGGAAGCCAGTCATACCTGAACATGGAGGTGAACGTGACATCATCGGTCTCCATCGAAATCTCCGTGTGCGCGTAGCATGTGCTACTCTCATCCTTGGCCTACACAGCCATAGCTGATAAAGTATGAAGGCATGTGAGAGCATTGCTCTTGAAATCTTTTTCAAAAATGTCAGTCATCTTAGGCATAGCACGAAGATTGACTTCTCGTTCTCTTCTTCTGTGTGTTTAATAGCAGCTCACAAAGCAACAGGTGGCAGTATGCACCTAGCTGTACCGAAGGCTGGAAACTCTGTACAATAATAATAGAAATGCGAATGCTAGACAGCGAGAGAATGGGGAGGAATTATTCATGAGCACGTGGTGTGAATGTGAAATTCAAGTGCTGAGCTGTTTCAAAACAAAAATGCATCACTGCTCTTATATACAAAATGGCTACTTGAATTTTTTTTTTCCTTTAACATGTATTAAAATCCTTCTCATAGCCCAGACTAAAGGACATCAGAGCATTTAGATGATGAATTCTACGTCTGAGGCATGATGCCGTGAGTCCGTAACATTCATAGTCTAGAAGGATTCAGGCTAGACGCCCTGCGCGGATCTCGTTTGAGTCATGCGCTGACAAAACCCGTCTCAGGGCTTCAGAGTGGCAACAGCCTGTCATTTTCATTCTCAAAGGTCACAAAAGGCCAGTCGTAAATTCACAGCATGTGCGTGTGTGTTTGAGGCTAACTGACACCTGAAAGCACTTTAACCCTCATCATCATCATCATCATCATCTCCTGCTATGAAGAACAAATTACAAAATGCTTCCTCCAAACGTGGCTTAAGATTAGTACCAGGACGAACATGAGGAAAGGCTGGCAGCATTACTAGAGCGGCGTTTAGAATTTTTTACCCTTTTTATGATCCATTTAAAGTTGTGAAAACAAATTCTCTTTCCCATTCTCACAGCTGTGGAATTTTCTGTCTCACACTGGAGACTCCTTCCACAAATGCTAAATAAACACCTCCTTTCAGAAACCTTCACAAGATAATCAACACCAATCGACACCATCCGACCAATCACAATTCAGTGGTGCCACAAAAAGAAATTATGTCCGATGTTATGACGTTTCAGCCATTTTTACCATAGTTGTTGTATCTATGCCGTCCACACCGTTCGTTCATATCACATGCAACGTACCACATTTCCTGCATTTCCGTTTTGCTCAGGAGTCACTGCGGAGGCGGTAATACCTTCCACATGTTACGCAGCGCGGGCTGTGGGATTGTGGGAAAACCGGAGGAGACCCAGCACTCTGAGACCCGAGGCTATGTTAAAGGTCCTGCCCTCCACTTTGGAGTGTAATCTACTGAGACCCTTCACCTCAGTGGTACTACACTACTGTGTAAGTGTGTGTGTGTGTGTGTGTGTGTGAACGGAGGTAGGAAAATGAGAAAGAAAGTACAAGAAAAACACATGATTTCCTCTTTTCTCTATCCACTCAGCCACATGCTGAGTTCATCCTGTTTGTGTGTGTGTGTCTTCAAACCTTCTAACACCTGACGTTCCACGCTCATCGCCTCCCACACCTACACACACACACACACACCCCCACACCCACCCCACCGTCTGTTGCTCAACAGGGAGTCCAGGGACATCGAACACGTCCCGAAAAACAATTCCACGTCTGTCTGTGAGATTGATAGGATTGTAAAAGCGCTGCAGCCACCGGAACTCGTCCAAGTGTGCGCAAAAAGAAGTGATATTTAGCAAAGCTAAGTAAACTATGGAATAGTATGGAAACTAAATGCAATCTTTCAACATCTGGAAATTTCCATTAATTACAAATTAAAGCCCTGATATGTCTCCTTTATTACCCTCATTTATAACCTTTATCAAAATCCAGGTAAGTTGTCAGATTGATGCTAGCATGACTAAGCATTTTTAACACGCTAACTGGATTGGTCATAAAGAAACAAAACCTAGCAGCGACTCGTTCTTTTATGATATTTTAGCATTTTTCAGGTAGGTACATGTCATCGGATTGATGCTAGCCTGACTAAACATTTTTAATACGCTAAATGGATTTGTCGTAAAGAAACAAAACCTAGCAGCAACTTTTTTACTTACTATGAATCCATTACAAACTACTATGTCTATATTCTCAATTCTCAATGTCCCATTTTTGTGGTCAGATCGGAAATCTTACATTTACATTTAGGCATTTGGCAGATGCTCTTATCCAGAGCGACTTACATTTTTATCTCATTACACATCTGAGCAGTTGAGGGTTAAGGGCCTTGCTCAAGGGCCCAACAGTGGCAACTTGGTGGTTGTAGGGTTTGAACCTGGGATCTTCCGAACCGTAGTCCAATGCCTTAACCACTGATCTACCCCTGCCCCAGCTTGTGACGAATGACGTCAATGCCAATTGAGCGCCATGTGCATGTGCAGAGACAAAAAGTCACCTGAATTCCGATCAGACTGTTTTGTTAAAGTCACATGACCACATATCGGAGATGTATTCAATCTAGACAGCCCTAAAAAATCAGATATGAGTCACTTTAGGCTGGCCAGTGTGACACATTAGATGCTAGCAGGTCACTAAAATATGATAAATAAAATAAAATAAATCACCCAAGGAAAAATAAATAAAAATAAATAAATAAATAAATAAATTTTAAAATGTCACAAAAAAAACTTGCACTGCTAACAACATAAGTATGATCAACAATACCTTTAAAACGCTAATAAGTTTAAGGTAGCAGCCAAGCTAACAGTTCTGTGCTATGAGCTCTTGAAAGAAATACAACAACACTTCTAATAGTCTGCATGATCTGTTTTCGACAAAATATATAAAGGGACACAAACAAAATGCTTGAAAATGTTTTCTTCACATAAAGAAGAAACGCTAGCACTGCTAATAAGAAGAAAAGGAAGAAAATGCTAACTGTGAATTGCAGTTAGCTGATAGTTATGCTAGCAAAGCAAAATATGCAAAGTCTAACGGTTGTAACATGGCTAGTTGTTATTTGTATTTTTCTAGCTGGTCACTAACAGGGTCCTAAAAAGAATTAGTTTGATAGATTCTAAATGGTTTATGCTATGAAGAAAAGTTAGAAAACTACAGTTAGAGAATATTAAGTAGCATTGATTACTGAATATGTTTTGCTAACAGGCTTCTAGAGAGCATCAAGAAAAGATGAAATAGCAGTGCTGATCTACTTTCCATTATACTAAATGCTCAGAATAAAGAATGTACCACGAATGGAATACAGTTAGAAGGTTAACAATCCACCAGAGCCTTAATTAGCTAATAAATTAGTTCATTAATAATTTAATTTGTTAGCTAATAAAGTATGCGAATCATTATCAAGGCAGTTGATTTTCAACGTGCTAATAGACTTTAAAAAAGAAAAGATTAAGATATTAAAGCATGCTCTAGAAAGCTAACAGCGAGGGTGATGCAGAGGTTAACAATCTGCTTGACTAATTTAATTCCTATTCATTTTATGCTAATGTCCTGTGCTCTAAAAAGACCCAAGTGCAGGAGCTCATTAATTAGCCCATTACTTAATAGACCCCCCGCCACACACTTTTTTTTATATTATTAGAAAGAACACGATGCGAAGATCCTTCAAAGTTCACCTGCTAACATTGCTAACATTCAGAGTGACTTAAAAGCATCAAATGAGTTTGTTAGCATTATGCTAAGTATATTACGCTAATTGATAGAAGATCCAAGAGATCGAAAAGCGGCTGAATAATTGAATTATGCTAAACGACCGCTAAGGACATCAAGGCAAAGATGTGAAAAGAAAGGAAAAAAAAAAAAGACTAAGGTGTGGGATCTCGCAGGACTTCGTTTGCATTATGCTAACTAACTAGTGAGGAGAGAAAGTTCAGTGTTAGAAAACATTAAGCTTGAAGAAGACAGAGAGAGAGAGCGAGATATATAAACGAGTGCGAGAATAATTCTGAGTCACTGTTTGAGCGCTGAAAGGAAAAGTGAATGAAAAGAGAGGAATAGAAAAAGAAGCATAAAGGGACATGGCGGAGACGGTCGCCTTTGATATGCGTCCAGAGCAGCAGGCATGAAGCGTAGCGCCGCGCTAACAAACAGCTGAAGCTGTAGATATCACACTTCAGTAGAGCACAGCGAGTCGACAGACGGAGCAGAAGCGGTGTGGGAATTTTCCCCCCAAGGGAATTCTGCAACTGTGAACACTTTACAGGATTCAAAATGTGTTTGACATTTTCACAACCCAAAAATACCTCCTGAAACAGTATAACAAATAAAGCCGACCTTTAACACGGCGCAGCGTGAGCATTAAAGGGGCGGTCTTTTGTTTTTAACGCCATCTGATGGCAATGAAGGGAAGTGTAACATCACTTTGTTAATTACTTTACTGAGTAAATTCACATTGTATGAGAAAAAATAAGTCAGATACACTGCTGATGTCCAAACCAAAGACATGGATGTACGACGTTCCGACTGTAGCTGGAAACGTGTGGGGCGTTCAACGGCGCCCTCTGTTGCATGGACGATGTAAAAATGGAAAGTGAGAAAGGAAAAAAGGAAAAAGAAAAGAAGAAAGAGGGGAAAAAATAACTAATGAAACAAAAAAAGCAAAGATAGAGCAAAAAAAGGGAAAACTAGAATAGTGAGAAAGAAAGAAATTGAAGAATTGCAAAAAAAAAAAAAAAAAGGCAGATAAAAGGAATAAAAAGGGAGTAGTGAAAGAAAACAATGTAAGGAATAGTCAAGAAAGAAATTGAAATACTAAGAAAAAAAGAAAGAAAAGAAAAAAAAGAAAAAAGGAATGAAATAGAGGTCATGAAAGGAGGAAGGAAAGAAAAAGACATGGAGGTGATGAAAGAAAAAGAAAGAAACAGATGGTGATAATGAGGAAAAAAGGAAGAAATAAACAGAAAGAGTGAAAAACAACCGTTTAAGTTAAAATATTTTTAAAAGGACAAGTAGAAGAAATGTCTTGTATTTAGTGACCTTTGAAACTAGGTCACAGCATAATATTCATAGTAACATATTGTGAATACAATCAGCTCCAGAATTATTGGCACCCTACATACACATTAAAAAACATAATAATAATAATAAAATAAGGTGGAAAAAAAGTCCCACGTTTATTTTCAGAAAAATTGTAAAAAATAAAATAAAAAAAAAGATGAAGAATTTTGTCTTCAAATGCTCTTTAAGGCATTTGCCAAAACGTCTCTTTCTTTTCACACCAGAAGGATGAGAAGCACAAGCGAAAATCTGGCAAGGAGAAAGAGAGAGAGGGCAAGTGGGCTTGAATATGCTACACTGATCCAATCATAAATCCTGGGTGTTAGACGCCTCGACAGCATAACAATACCCCACAGCATTTAATTAGGTTATACACACACACACACACACACACAAACACACTTCTTACAGGGAGGCTCCTGAGCTCTGATTGGCTCCGAGTGGATAGCGTGGTGATCTCGAACAAGGCAGTGGTCCAGTAAGACACCCAAATTATGGCTAGGAGCTGAAGACAGAGAGAATGCCGGGCCTGGAACCCGAGCTGAGCGAGGAAACGTCTCGCATGTTCAGCCTCCCACCTCACCTTTACAGCTGTGTTCACAATGGCAGCAGTGTACACTAGAGCTGTAACTTATATATGTATGTCACTGTACGTATATATGTTTAGTGCTTTAGGTATTCTCTTTTTATTTTCTGTGCATCCAAGTGGTTCGTGTTGAATGAAAAACGAGGTTGGGGTTATATTACATAAGGAAACACATCAGAAGAAAACATTTGGGTTTAGGTCACACCCACTCTGGGTGATATACAGAAATATGAATAGAAATACTTAAATCACTAATCAGATTAAACAAAAAAGAAAAGAAAAAAAGAAAAGAAAAGAAAGGAAAAATAAAGGTAGATGAAAAGAAAGGGTGATTAGAAAGCATTAATGAAGAAAGAAAGTGACAAATGAAACAAAGGAAGAAAGAAAGCCAAAATAGTGGTGGCCAAAAAAAAATTGGTGATGATAAAGAAAGAAAAAAAATATTAAGGAGGGAAAGAAGGAAGGGAAGAAAGGAACAAATGAAAAATATACAAAAAAGAGGTAGAGAAAAAAAATGGCCAGTAATAAAGAATCAAAGAAGAAAGAAAACAAGGAAGAAAAGAACAAATGAAAGGTAAGAGGGAAAGAACAAATTAACAAAAAGGAAGGAATTAAGGAAGAAAGAAATACATGAGGAAGAGAAAAAGAATGAGCGATAAGAAAGAAAGAAAGAAAGACAAAATAGAGATTAAAAAGTCTCTATAAACTGTCTGTATACAGTTTATATTATATGAAAACTCCTTTAATCTAAAATAATAATTGTAAGCAATCCTGTCCATCTGTTTGCTCGATTTATTTTTAAAACAACAGATCTGTGACTACATTTAAGTTTTACAGACTGTACCTGTTTCCCATAAACGAGGAAAATCTATTTCATAAAAACCTGTATTATTTAAATTGATCATTTAAAACACCATCGCAACCTCAAATTCAAGTTAAAAAACAACACAGACTTTTATTTTGAAATAGAATGATCAACTCTTCTAAGTTTGCAAAGACGCTCTGAGAAAACTGGTGATTCAATTTGTGAACTTTCTGAAATTTCCCCAGACACTCATTTATCTAATGCAACCAAATCTCGAATTAAACAAGTGCCGAGTGTAACTGAACATCTTGCTGTAGAAGAAATTGTTCCACCAGAAACCAACAACAAGAGCTTTGCAGCTGAATAAACTCCTTTATGTCTAATCACTGCTAATGTTAGGGTTTGTAAAAGAGCTGAGCTCTAGACTTTTGCTTCACTCACGCCCCGCCAGCGTTTCCTGTTCACCTGCCACTGTAGTTCCCCTCTGCCTTTCTGCCAACATCTGAGACTAGAGTTTACCTCAGTGTTACTCCATGCCACGTGTCACTATAATACATGCAAAGACTCCACACCACAGAGTGCCCCTGTGGTCCTGAGCTGTGAATTCCCCCCGAAATTTGTTTACTCTTATGATAAAAAAAAAGAAAAGAAAAAAAAAACGTTTGTTCAGCCATAGGTGCCAAAACTTTTTCACACCATTCAGGAAAGCATGAACTCTCTAGCAGGAAGCACGACTCGACAAATAATGTCCCAACAAGTGTAAAGGTCTTGAGTTGTTTTGTCCATGATTGCAATCACAGTCATCGACATTTCCTTCATGACCTTCATGTAAATAACAGTTATGAGGTCATAATATAGGATTTGCATTTGAAGTCATTTCCAGGCAAAAAACCACTTGGCTCGTTTTTACATGAAAACTTACCGACCACCATGATGTTGAACTCAAAGGCAGACTTCATGGTCTTGCGTTTCATCTGCTCGAGTACGGCCTCGATGCCTACGTAGCCGAAGAGGTCACCGCCTCTGATGACGCCCTGCGTGTTGGGCCCAACGACGCAAGGGCTCTCCTTCTTAACCTCATGTTCCTCCTCCACCTGAAGCTCTACCCCCGTCTCCTCCTCCATCCGGACGGGCTGCTCCAGCTCCAGGTCCAGCTCCTGCACCGTCTCTGAAATAGGAGGCAAGACGCAATATGTTAGCATAACGTCTAGCCTTTAAAAGCACATTAAAACATAACCATAATGTTTAGTGACATAGGTACATCGAATCTTCTCTAACTGATGCTAAATGGTAAAGAAACCCAGTTCATGTTCCACTAGTCAGCTAGTTAGGTGCTAATAAATTAGCTTTGTATTAATCACAAATAGAAACAACATGGAATTTTGTGTTTTTATTATCTCAGTGATTTATTTAGCTCTATCCAAACAAATTTTTTTAATTTTTTTAATTTTTTTTATTTAGCCCCTCTTTTTTCAGAATTTTTTTTTTTCCGGATTTTCTCCCCTAATTTAGTCGTGTCCAATTCCTCCTAGTCACTAGGGGGCACCCACATTAAGCCTCTACTGCCACTCAGTCGGGAGGGCCGCAGACCGACCCACGCGTTTCCTCCGATCCACGTGGCGTCACGGACCATTTTTTCGAACTGCCCACTCACGCACCGTTGAGGGCGGCGTACCACACTCGGAGGAACAGCGCTATCCGCTCCCTCCGCCCGCGCGAGCTCACAGACGCCCCTGATTGGCTTGTAGAGCC
>JAQMYI010000008.1:25110684-25124017 GCA_030014275.1 Clariallabes melas
ACAGCATCACCCGGGGTTCGAACCAGCGATCTCCGGATGATAGGGCGAGCACTTTACCACTGCGCCACTCGGAGGCTATCCAAACTAAATTTAACATTAGCATAATCTTAGCTAGTTAGTTAGAAAGCTAGCTTTGTCCATAAAGTTTTGGTTTTGTACCAGTTTTATACAATGGTAAACAAAATTTTAGCAAAAGTTGAAAAGGAGACGCTGCACCTCAGCAAATACTATTACATGAGGTTACTAATTAAAAAAAATATATACATTTTTGGACACTAAAAGCAGATATGGTAAAATGCTAATCATTGTAATTAGCAATAAAATACAAATAAATACAGTTGGACAGAGGAACCTTCCCAATAATGCTAAATATGCTAAAAGTAAGTAAACTGTTAACCCATGGGTGCCGAAACTTTTTCACATCATTCTGGAAATCAATTGTTCATCACTAACAGGAAGCTGTGACTCAACTAATCATGTCCTAGCAGAGTCCAGCAGTTCACATTACTTTTAAACCCTGTGAAGTTATAATGTCATAATGTAGAATTAGCGTAAGTCATGCTCATAGCAATCTCACAGCAGAATGATTTAGGACCCTAGAACGCTCACTTGTCTCTGGCTGAGTTGCACTTTGCACATATCTCTTGGGGCTAGCATGAAAATCATCTGCTATACGCGGTGAACTTTGCACAGAAAGCCAGCAGGAATCAATGAAAAAACATTTTCTGCAGTTTGAGCTTTAGTTTGTTTAGTCCGATTGAGTGCACTTGAGAGACTGCTGACTTTATAGAACAGAGTTCACTCTTGAGAGCTCAACGTCTGAGCCATGAAAGACAGTCGGGCAGCGATACCGACTTATAGCCGTCACCGGGAGGCAAAAAAGTAAAAGTGTGTTGATGCGCAAGAAAAGTGTTCAGACTGGTAAGAGGACTGTCAGGACATCTGAGGTTGAGAATGATATCATGAGCATGAGTCTGAGAAATAAGGTTTTCTTAAAGGCATACATCGCTAGCACCAAAGAAAGAAAGAATGTTTTTTAAGGAATAAAGAACCACTTTAGCACACTAAAATTTGTCTGGAGCAAAAAGTCTATCTTAAGACGCCCTGGCGTGCTAAGAGGATTAGCAAAGGGAACCGTCATCCCGCTAAGAACCTGCTAAGAAGAAAGTCAGCATGCTAAAGCTGTCCGAAACAAATCCTTAGTTATGTCACCTTACCCCCGTGGCATTTCGACAGGGTGCTCATATAATATGCGACAGAAGATTCTTTAAAATGACAATGTGGTCGCATATGGTGTAAACCTTCAAGCTTTAATGCGAGCCACGAAACCAGCATGACCTCAGATTACAGCTGGCCTTTAGCTTACTTTCAAGCTGTGCGTTAGTGCATACGTGTATCGAAGCACCACAGGATGTGTAGGATGATCTGACAAGCTTCCAGGAAACACCCGTGGCTACTGAGTCTCTGTCTAAAAGCATCGATAACAAGGTTAAGGGCGTGGCTATATGCAAATCAGCTGTGCATTTGTGTGAACTAACTGTACGACTTGATGGTGATCAACATTCGCCCGAACTAATCAGTAACGGTTGTGTAAAACTGGCAGGCTTTAAGTCTGACACAGAATTTTCGTGATGATTCACTGACGATGTTGGCTTTCGGAAGTGAAGCACCACTAAGCAATCAGGAAAGCGCTTGGGTAACAGTCTGTAGAATCTCCAGTGCAAAAATAAAGTGTCAGTCTCCAAACATGTTGATTATCTGCTGTATCGCAATCGTCTACCTCCGGGCACAAACCCATTGCTCGTTAAATGGTCTGAGAAACGCGTTACGGTGGAAGAGTGTTGACATGTTTGTGCCTGAGGCAGTGAGGAAGCGAGGATGTTGTTGACTTCCTTGATAATACTCCTACTCATGCTGTGCACTCGGGGCCTGCTCATGCATCCCTGGGTCTTCTTTATGTTTTGGATAGTGAGGGTTCTGGCTCATGCAAAGCCTGCGGATTCAAAGTGACTTCACGCATAGCGAGTCGCGCATTAAGATATAGTGGTGTGTAAGGCGTTTTGTAATATCTCTCAGGAAATAGAGAGTCAGATTAAGCATCAAGTTCAGTCAAGCTGAAAAACAGGAAACAACCTGCAAGCTAGAGTTTGCTGTAGAGATATCACAGACGCTGTAAATAAGTACCCATGCTGGATTTCCCACGCTGTCCCAGGTTCGATTCAGAGTTGGGGTTTCTGTCCGTGTTGAGATTCAGGATAGGATCCACAGCAACCCTGAGCAAGATAAAGCGCTTACTGAAGATGAATTAGTTCTTGTCTGGGTAGTGCAGACAGTAGCTGCCCTTATAGCTTCATGCCCACACTGATCACAAGTCTGCATCTATAAATGTACAGGTGTAAAACCAGTTTCAGACAGCCTTCAAAGGCAGCGTACGGCCATATATTATCAGTTTACCGACATATGCCGAGGATTTCCGAATAACCTTAACATGTATTAGGCAAAAGTGTGGGAAGTGGAGCAAATAACCTGTTATTACACCAACCATTTCTCATTAGAGGTGCAGTCTTTTCTGCATTGTGCATGTATCTACCACAAAGTGCTAGATAAAACCAAAGTCTCAGCTGCTCAAATATACTCTTCACTCAGACATCATGTCATGATGCTAAAAGGATTGTGGTCGTATGAGCTTGTGAAAGAGGAGAACAGTACCAAAATAATCTATTTATTTTATACTTATTAGCTTGTCACATAAATAAGAAAAGAAACCCACAAAAATGCCTCCTAAAAAGACCTCAATAATCTCAAGTTAGTATTATGTGGCAGATAAATAGACACTTTTTCATTTGAATACAGTTTCTGATTCGCATTAGTTAGTACAGTGTCATGATGAATCACAATAGAGGGAAAAAGAAAGAGATGGAGAATGTGGCCTGTCAGCAATATGGAGAAAAAAACAAAACAAAGAAGAGACGTGGACAAACAAGGACCGTCTCAAACAGACTGGGTTGTGGGAACAAAGGGATGGCCTTGTATTCCAGACGCATGAGAAAGACAAACAGACTGACACGACGTGAACGAGTGCTCAAAAAAAAAAAACGCAATTAAAGAGTAAAGTGAACACTGAAGGCGAAGAAGTGCAGGCCTGTGTCTGTGTTTAATCAGCCGCCGGTCGCTCTGTTTTCCGAGGACTGACACAAATCATACACATGCCATGAGGATGACAAAACGTACACTGAGCGACAGAGCGAGAGCACTCCCCCGAACTCCTTGTGTACATCTGGGAAACTACTCGAAACTCAAAGTAGCTGTGTTCTCAAGGATGTAAAAAATTATTTTAGCTAGCATTAATGTTATTATTAAATGGTAACGTTAGCTCAGAAAGTTAATGAAATGGATATTTAACCCCTCATCGTCGGATCGGACCCATTTCACCATCAGAAGTTACATTTTTTCTGTATTGGTCAACCGGATAAAGGGAAGACATGAACAAATGCAATGAATATGGCTGCTATTTGATTAATAAACTGATTATCCATCATTCTGGCTTCATTTGATATTTGTATTTGAAATACCTTTTTACGAAAAACTTTAAATAAAAATAAAAATTCACCTTTGTGAATCATCAGGGATCACCCGATACGATACTCTCACGGTACCTACGTGCCGATTCAATTTGCCTTGCGATTCTGTAAGTGTTGTGATTTTACTAAGCAAATCATTCGCTCTACCACAAAAAGACGCTGTGCTTCCTGCCAATATATAAATAGCTTGGAGAACGACACCTGTAGGATTATAGAGGAACAGCAACTTATTACCACCTCAAATAGAAACAAAAGCTATAAAGGCTAAAATTAATGTAGTTGTCTCATACACACATACTCGTATGAGGACCTTCCATTGATTTAAAGTAATTATAATATAATGTAGAAATAATTAACATATTAATTTCTACATTTAAATCAGACCCTACGCTTAATCTTAGTAACTATTACATTACAAGAATAATAATAATAACAGTATTTGTTTAGTGAGGACCCAGTGATTGTGAGGATGTGTAACACAATAGTGTTATTGTAAGGAACTTTAAAGCTTTTTGGTCCTCTCTCACACACCCACCTAGAATTTAGAGTCACTCTATTTACCCCACATGACCATGGTAAATATGATTTTTAAATATGAGTTATTTTAATTTAGTTGTTTTTAGTGTTGTTGTTTTTTTTAAATCAAAGTCCACCTGCTATCTGGAGTTTCTACCTTGTCTGATAGCACCAGTCGTAGGGGAACTTTAAATAAACCTTTTTATTAGACTGAAAGAAACAACCTTGATGATACAGGGCCATAAAATTTACAAGTGGCAGTCGGCTTGACTTGTCCCTGTTTTACAGTTCAGTACATAAACAGAACATTAAGATGAAGTATGGACTCACAGGCATTTACTACGCCTCCAAGACCGAACTGTAAACTTCATATCAAACCTGGTTGTTTACGTTAACACTTTTATTCAAAGTTAACTTTCTTTTCTAGAGAGAATACAATCCAAGAAGCAGAAAATGAAGTGTTTTCTAGCTTAAATGCTCAAACACAGCCTTACTCACAGTCATCTGATCACTAGCTTTTGTCTTGGAATCTTGGAACTACATAGTATTTATATCTTGGAACATTTAAAACTACAAAAAAAAAAAAACATGGACATCCTTTCTTAGCATCCTAACAAGCTAGCCTATTTAAGTTATTGAATGTTAATTTTGCTCAAAAGAGCAAACTTGGTTTGTAGATATATAATTTTCAAATATAATCAACTACTCTTTGGTCATGCTGATAGAGCTGAAGTAAACACTTATTATACGGAAGCTGTATTTTATTTACTGTTGACAGTGCGTGCTAATAGAATTCGTGGATGAGGACGCCATGCCGACTTTCTGTGTAAAAATTTCCAAGTTAAGATTGGAAATTTTAAGTTTATTTGGCTTTTCTGAGTCAGAGGTCTGGAAGTTACAAGTTTTATTTACGTCTGTTCCTGATGTTCTGCTTCTGCTCCTGCAGGTGTGGACGGTCCAACATGGATTCTCTAAAGATTTCCACTTCTTAAAACTGCTTAGGTCTCAAAATTTTCATGTGTATCCAAGGACTTGTATTCACAATCTGCTTATACTTGTGCTGCATTTAACTAAAGTAGAAAAAAAAGACATATGCTGCGTTTGTTCTATCTTCTAAGTTTGTCTTTTGTTAGCAACAAGCTAACCAACGAACTGTAACAAGCTTTACCTCTTCAAAATGTTAACCTGTATAGTCACTGTTATAGACAGCAAACAAATAAATACACAGTTATTGATTCAAAGGAAATTCTCGTATGTGTATACAGTGTAATCAGTTTAAAGGTAACAGGCACTCCTTTGTTTAACTTCTTCTTGCCATGTTGGTGTTACTTCACTCCGAAAAACAAAAAAAAAAAACAAATATTCAAAAAATTTGAAATTTCAAGGAAATTGGATTTTCGTTGTTGCAGGAGTTTATGAATAACTGCTGATATTGAGAGCCACGTGGATTTGACGTCACTTGCTGAACTCAGAGTTAAATAGATTGTGCCAAGTTTCTCAGTAGGAATTCTGATACATCTTCTGGGTCAAAGGTCAGAAATTACACAGTACAAACGTTTTTTCAAATGCAACAAAATCAAACTGATAATTTAATATATAAACAAGTATTCAGTGTAAATCAATTAACATACTTCTAAAAATTACTATACATGTCTCTGTTTTAATGAGGATGTTAGCTAGCTAGAATGCTTCTGGCACAAAAATGCACACTATGTAGCATGAACGCATGGAAAATGCAAATGATGCAATTCCATGTTCCAACTTTACACTTCAAGGTTAAGTCAGCTAGAGAGCTAACAGCATTGAGACTACTGTTTGAACACTTGTATACAGTAATGTTTTAAAAGTGGTGTCTGCTATCCATTTTTTTTTTATCCAGTGTCATTCCAGGTTTCCTAATTAGCGATCTAAATCGATATCTAGACTTCTGTAAAGCTGCTTCGTGACAATGTGCATTGTTAAACACGTTTATCAGAGAAAACCTCACTGAATTGAACTAGCTCGGAGAGTCATGCTCCTCCGACTACAAACAATGGAAGCCAATTCTGTTGAATTCTCACTCTTTCTTTTGCTATGCTAAGAGACTTTTTATGCTAATTCAGTCCTACACTCTAGGGGGTAAAAGTTCCTCAAAGGACAAACGGTCTTTACTCAAGTTCTGCAGAGGACAAATTCAAACCTGGTACAAAAAAGGAAACATTTCTACACAAGCTGCAAAACTTCCTGTATGTTGTATTGAGATTTGGTCAAAACTTGCACACTTTTTAACTCGATTTCCCCTCAAAACAACCCTAATGATATAATCTGCGCCAAGATTAAATAATTTATGCGTCCTGTTGATTTAATCACAGCCAAATAAACTCCTTTTGCTATACAAGCAATAAACAGAGTCTCTAATGACTCAGAAACGTGTTTATCCTTCCTGCTGGTTTACTGCTGAGTTTTAGTCCATTTCCCATGAATGAACTGCGTCTGATTGTAAGATAGACAGAGGAAACTACCCAGAATGCTCAGCATGAAAGCTAGCAATGTTTACAACTCTCAAAGAAGAATAAAATCTGCTTCTGCAAAGTACTACACAAGAGAAAAACAATAAAAATCTCCCTGACTGTGTGTGTGTGTGTGTGTGTTGCTGCATTGTTATCAGCATGCTCAGCCATAAGCAAAACCCCAGAGAACAATCTCACAGGATAGCAGATTCTTACCTTCTCTCATTCACAAATCCACTCCTTGCAACTCGACAAAGAAAAACAACCCACACCACACACACACACACACACACACACACACACCACAGACACGACACACACTCGCTATCTCCTGAACTTTTTCTCTTCTGGTTGCTGCACAAAAAAAAACTTCAGCGTCCTGCTCCAAGAAGGTGCACTGAGTGTTAAGTCTGTGTGCTAATGAACCTCTCTCTCTCTCCCTCTCTCTCTCTGAGTATAAGTGTGTGAGTGTGAGAGAGAGAGAGAAAGAGAGAGAAGGAGGGGGTTAACGGCTAAAGCTGTTCACGCTCATTCACATGCAGATTGCCAAGGAGCTCACACTAATCCAAAAGAGGACTTCTCCTCTAGTCCACACCACACACCACTCCTCCCCCATGCCATCCCTCCTTTCTTTTCTTTCCTCTCCTCTCCTCTCCTTTATCACACTCGTTTGCTCGGCGCTGAAGCCCTGCTCTTTCGCACCCCTGATGAGCACAGAGCTAGCCGAATGAGTAATCGTCCTGCAGAAGCAATTAGTACAAAAGCGCAACTTCTTTAAAGACCTTCTCAGGTCCATGAGGAACTTGGAGAAACATTCGAGCTGCTAAACATCTACACTGGTTGTGATGTTCAGTACACATGGACATGCGTGAGATCTGAAGTCAAGGTTCATTTCTTTATATCAATACTGTGCTAAAGCTTTTCCTGCACTTTTCTAAGATCGAACAGTTTTTGTTAGTTTAAATAATATTAATGATAATTTATTAAATAAATAAAATATTATACAACAAAAAAAAATCTACACAAAAAAAGTTGTAATCAATGCTTTGAGTTGTATCTTATTTCTTTTTTATTTCCTATTAGTTTACAGAGTTACACTTATTTAAAATGTGTGCCTGTAGTCTCTTAGTACATATTTTACTTTTTAAGGAGTTTTTACATTTATATTTTAAAAAAGCTCAAATTTTAATGTCAAATAATAAAATTCTAGAGGCATAAATTATATATAACTTCATTATTTATATCTGTATTTGTTATCTTTACATTTTATTTATTATCTTTATATTATCTCTCTATATTATACTATTATTATTATTATTATTATTATTATTATTTTACTAGTATTAAACTTTTCCTGCTTTCCAGTCGTCCATTTTTTTTGGCTTTAAAAAAGTGTAATTTATATATATATAGCCTATATATATATATATATATATATATATATATATATTACAAATTGTTAATTGTTAATAAATTGTTATATAGTGATATTTCTTTTTCTTTGTATACCTTTCTTTCCATTTTTTGTACTGTTTAGTTGATTTTTACATCATTAAATAGTTTTAATGAATATTTAACCTACTTACAGATTTCTATTCTTTTCCTTCTTTTCAGCGCATTTTGTACTCATTAAATAAAAACATAATTAAACTCTCAAATTTTTAATTGTTTAAAAATAGTTCGGGAGACATCAAAGACAAGTATCATTCTTTTTTTTACTACAAAGAATTTTCTAGCTGAAATTAATTTATTTTTTTTAAAGTGGAACATTTGTACTTCTAAATTTTCCCTTGCTTTCCACAAAAAAGTTATCCTAAAACACGCAGGTGTGTTTTTATGCACCCCTACACTTTTACGTTTATAGCAAACCTGAGTGGTGAATGATATTTCTGTCACATCACCCACCTCACCACAGAGATCATGCTGAACTACAACCAGGAAGCAGAGACGTAGTAGTGACATGTGGGACGGAGTCGCGGCCTCTAATTGCTAATGTACGACAAAAGTCCTGCATTTTATGAGTAACTCGTTATTCCCATGCACTTCTGCATTGCATTTCTAGAAGAAAACATCTTTAGAAAAGACTTCAGTGAGATAATGTCTCCTTTTCTTGCCGTCCTCTAAATTAAATCCACATCATCATCATCATCATCAACAAAAAGAAGAAGAAGTTTTGCAACAAGAGTGCAGGGTGATTAAAAAACGATCAGTGCCAAGATTCTGAGGGGGAAACAAAATATCCTTTTTTTTTTGTAGAAGACCAGACAAACAAGAAAGCTCTACTACTTTAAACTTATACTTACAAAAAGACAAGAGTTCATCGTCCCTGCAACAAACTGAACAGGAGCTAGCGACACTTAACGCTAGTAAACCTTCCTTGTTAGCAGCTACACCCTCAAGTACAAGCTTTAAAGCACACAATCAGCACTCGTCCTTACTAACACTAATCTAATGAAATTAAAATCCAATTTACATCATAAAATATGATCTCAAAACCAAACTTGCAATGTATTAGCATTAAATCAATTAGGATTGAAGACGTCGGTCATTTAACGAGGACCCTTATGCTGTTCTCATGCATATATTTACTTTTTAGTAGACATTTCGAAAGCTTGTAGTGCTATCTGAGTAATAACAAAGTCCCCTCCCCCTTGAGAGTGTACTGCTCTGGAGCATAAAGACAAGCATGTCCAATGTTGTCCATGTTACTTTGGAGATCCAGGAATGACCCCCTGACCAGGCAACGGTGAACCTGCGGGAAAAAATCCCTTTCCTTCCCTGACGAGTTGAGAGGACGGGAATAAATATCTTCTTTACTCATTAAATGTCTGAACATGAAGTGAAACCAGGTTGGTCTGCGCAGCTTCACTGAGTGCGTGTTCGACTTTACACACACTTTTTTCGTTTGGTCTACAAACTTCCACGGCCCTTATATGATCCGCAGGAGCGTCTGTCTCACTGCAGCCATTTATGGATGCTGTTTTCTACTCCATAGGAAGAAGAGGAGGAAGAAGTAGGTCCTCCTCCTCCTCCTCCTGGTCTTGTAGTCGGGCCCCTGAGACAGAACTATAGAGTTCACGCTGAGACGCAGAAAGGATGAGGTTCGTTTTTAGAATCACACGCTTTGTAAGACGCACGATGAATAATAACGACCGTAGAGGCCTTTTTTTTTTCTTTCTTTTTTTTTTTAAACGCACAGCCGGAATGAGAACAGCACTTTCGTAACGATTGCAGCTTTAAGGAAGAAGTGAAAGTGTTAAGATCTTGAGAAAAATAAGCAAAGATTACGGAGCACATGAATTCATGATCATTTAAACAAAATGAAGAAACAAAAAAGACATGCTTGTTCTTTACCTTAAACTGAAATTTGTTGAGGATGTCGGTTGTACAGGTGGTGTGTGTATGTATGCGTGTGTGAGTATGTGTGTCTGTGAATGTGTGTATATGTGTGTGTGTGTGTGTGTGTGTGGGTATGTATGACCACAGACAGCACTCTAAGTGTGATGTGGGCCTCTCTCTCTCTCTCAGACACACACACACACACACACACACTTCCTGATTGCACTTTTTAACCATATTAGCGCCACACTGAGCCAGTTTAATTTACTTCCTGTTTTGCAAAATGATATTTATAAGATAACAGCAGCTTTAACAAGCTGCTTCTATGAGTTTGTCCAAGGTACAAGAGTCGGGGTTGCCAGATCTACACGATAATTCCCACCTCTGTTGAAAGACACAAGCTTACATTTTCACATCTTGACCACAAAAGTCGTCTAATAGCAAAACTGCAAACGTCCCAGAATCAAACGTCCCACTTCCACTTAAAGAGATGGATTTGAAACCGTGAGCTGACTTTCAGGTCCTCGGTGAGGGAGAACCGGGAAACATGGAAGCCTCCAGAAGATGTGCACATTACATTACAAGAAAAAAAATATATCAAAGGAAATATACCTTGTCATATACCAAGCGCTACGATACCCGACCAGGCAATGATCATTTATCCTTTAAGTCTAATGAATTAGGTCACACGTAGTTTCCAAATGCTACTGCTGCTTAATCTATGGTTTCACTAAACGGCTCTTGACATCCAGCCTTTATTTCTTAACGAACCCAACTTTTGCTTTCAGGCTCACTTCCACTTTATAGACAGAATCGTGATGCAAAAAAAATATCGACATTAAACCGCACAAAAAAACAAAAAATAATGGAAAACTCTACAACCAGGAAACGAGCATCCTCTCTAATGAAGCTTATAAGAGGAAGTTCAGTATCAGAATTCAGGAACTCATCGCAAAACGCCGAAAAACCGGTGTTCCGCTTATGCGCCGGTGACATTTACACACTGAGGTCCTCTCGAAAAAACACTCACAGGCCACGTAATGAAGTTTCACGCTCAGTCTTTGTGTGTTGTTGTTGCCTGTTTGTGTATAAACGTCTCATCATGCAAATGTTAACTCTGAGAAGCGACTCAAAAGGTCAGACTGCGAATCTGCCGCCGAGTTCTGATTCACGTTTTATCAACAGGAAGGGAAAACAGTCGAGGACGGTCGGCTGTTACTGCGGAATAATTATTGTCGCCGGGTTACGAAGTGGAGTTTATAACAGATCGGGCGTGTTAGGTTCGTTTATTGAAACATCAAACCGTTAGCAAACTAGTGTACATACTTTTAACGATGAAACGGCATGATGTTGCTCAAAAGCAGTGAAACTGGAGACTCCTTTCTGAGACGTTAAATACACTTTCAGTCTCTCTATAGAAAACTACAGTTAATGAGGAGCGTTAATGAGCGTACAGTTCCATCAGAGTATAAAAGTCATAAACAGGCGTGTTCTCAGTTCACAGCTGCACGAGTTTCAGAGTCGCTGTTATAGAAAACTACTCAAAGTGAAATTTCAGTGTTTCACTGCTGTAAAGGTGCGAACTGCCTGGACTCTCAGAACGACTGGTTAATGTTAGCATGCTAACTAGTTCTGTCTAGTTTGCTAAACCTTCCTGCACAACCAGAATGAGAACTAGTTTAGCTAATATTCTATTCACCTCCAGTTAGCCAACGTTTTACATGCGACTCGCTCATACACGTCCTTCAAACCGAGTAGAAAACAACACAACCTGTACAACATGGGACGGTTTGACCATTTCTGCGTTGGTGTTAAATTCAAAATATATTCACGTAATGCCTGAGGCAGGAAATATTTCCTGAACCGTGATTGGACGGTATGGAAAATAAGGCGGGGCTTGGGGATCGGTCAATTATGAGATCCTTTGTTGAGATTTCCTTCAAAGTGGCGGCGTATAAAATGTGTGTGTGTGTGTGTAGGATCCTGGCAGTATTACGAGACGCCAACTTCAGTTCACTTTATTTTTATAATGGATAGTGACACAGGACACAGCACTTATTTATTTCTTAGTAACAAATAATTATGATAAATAAATAAATACATTTTCAAGTTTATATGTAATAATTAATGGTTAGAATATGCACTTGTAATTTTTCGCGTTTAACTGTAAAGTGATGTTGGAAGTGAAAAAGCTGCCACATAAAATAAACTTCGTCATTATTAGATAATTATTATAGTAATTTGTAGGATTTAATGATTTTTTTTGTTAAACGAAAGTAACATGTACAATTTAACATTATTCATTTGTTAATATTAATGTAGATGAATGTTTTTTTTCCCCTTGTATTACATTAATATTTTATTTCTATTAATAAAAGTAAAAAATATATATAATAAAGAGAGGTGTCAGAGGCCAAGCATCTCAAGAACCCTGGCTAAAAAGATTGAATAATTATTATTAAATAGTATCAATATTATAATGTTATTAATATTCTTAAGAATTGCTCACATAAAGATTTTTTTTTAAATAAGACATTACATGTGACTTAAAATAAAATTTTCTGTTTTTATAGCAAAAATTGTAAAAAGGGGGAGGGGCCAAAGTTGATGACTTTCCGAAATCTAACAAATTAAAGAATCAAAAAAAGCATCAGAAATAAAAATAAATAATACTTGAACAATTACACAAAATGTTAAAATCTTATAATTATTATTATATATTACTGAGACTGATATATTATTACTATTTTAAAGGGGGCGGAGTCAGAAACGGGCACCAAGCTGAGCAGTTCAGAAAACAGAACTGAAAATAATGAGTTAACAAACAAGCTTCAGGATCTCAGGGTAAACGGTCCAAGCAGATGTTCAGCTGAATCTCAAGAGAAGCTCAAGTCCAAAAAAAAAAAAAAAAAAAAAAAGGTTGACTTTGACTTCTTTTTCTAAAAGGTGGCAGGAAAAAATTCAAACACACATGTTCTTCAACTACTGATAAGTTTATCCTCTGAGGGAGTTTATAACGCGTCTAGAACTCACTTTGATTAAAAAAAAAAAAACATAAAATACGGATTTTTTATTGAATTTGCTCTCGACGCGCTAACTTTTCCTCTTTCGCAACGTTCAGGCCAAATCATCTGCATGACATTCACACGACTGACTACCCTGTAACAAATGTAGCGCTAAAACGTCCTGCTAATGGCCTGTCTCTGTTTCTCTGTGTGTGTGTGTGTGCGTGTGGTGTGTAAAGACTCACCCTGTCCAGCGTTAAGAAGAGCTGCTTTTCCTTTCGTTCGGCCCTGCCTTTTGCTCCTGATAGGTACAACGTCCAACAGGACAAAATCTACCACACACACACGACACGACACACTCACACACACTCACACCCACCGAACACACCCGATACAGGCACAC
>JAQMYI010000008.1:25163066-25173134 GCA_030014275.1 Clariallabes melas
CGTCTGTTTACTACATTGTAACATTTTTCTGACTGGTGCGGACTAAAGCAATCGAACTATAGGTGTGAAAGCACCCTAACACTGTATGTACAAAAAAAAAAAAAGAAATACGTTTTTTTTTTATTTATTTATTTTTTAAAATTGTGTATCACTTAAAGAGCTGTTAGCCAAGCTAGCACAGAGCATTCCAAGAAACCTCGCTAGCTAGGGAATGAAGTCAAAGTAAAACAAGCATGAACATACAGTATGCTCTGTATATTCAACCCGCTGTGGTAATGCTAGAACATGCTAGGCTAGTTATCAAAAAGCCAACTTTGAAAGCTTTCTCAGCATCTTATATTGCTAGTAATGAAAAACATTGCTATGAAAGCTTGCTGTCTACCTAGCGAGCTGAACAAGAGAAATAATCTAGAAATTGTTTTTAAACAGTGGATTTCTTTCTGCCTGCACAATACAGCTGCCTTTAGAGCAAGTTTTATTAGCGATTTTGCTAATAACAGAACATAATGTTGTTTTTGCTTTACAAACAAAAATTTGATTCAGTTGAAAGAGAAGTCTGTTTCTACTGTAGGTAGTGAACTGAAGGATGATGGTTAAAGTAAAGGACAAGAATGCATCAGCATCAGCGAGTGTGGCTGTCCCTCGGCTTGATATCTGGCCACGAAGTCAGCATGCAGTGAAAATACACTTTTCTTTTATTCCCTCAGGCAACCTTTCCTGCCCTCGTGATTCTGTTGCCATCATTGTATCAGCGCTGTTGAATTATTCAGCGGCGCGATGGGACCCGGCGTCTGCCCGGAATGGGAGATTAATATTTGTCACGCTTGCTGCTAAGCGTGCCACTGACCAGACTGGCAAATGCAATCTGATCAAAGAGCAGAAGAGTGTAGGGTGTGAAAGTGTATTCTAACTATGGCATCCTCGCACACACTCTCGCACGCTTTCCGGATCATTCTCCGGCTCCTGCCCGCCGCAGGCCAGTACATATACCGCAAAAAAGGTGGATTTTCCCCAAGATCCAATTACATCCTCTGCTGAGACGGAACTCCGCCTGACATCCCGAGGCTTATTAATCAGTTCGCTGATTCTTCTTGTGTGAATGTGCCATGTGTTGACATTGTTGGTGTTTCGTCCATACTGGCACCTTAAGAACAACTCAGACATCTTATTCTCATTAACTACAAAGCCAACAACTAGCACTTGTTTTGGAAATGTCTTGCTTGTGAACGTGGCCTTCCCCAGTGACAAACAGAGGTAGCTATATATCGTATATAACTTTCCAAGCTAGCAATCACTTATCCATGTGATCATGCTTTGTTTTCAAATTAGCAAGCGACTTAATCTAAGTTCACTACCAGAACTTAAAAGAAGTTCTTCGTAACATCTCCGTAAACATTTATTGATAAGATGAGGTTAAGCAGGTTCAATGTGAGCAGAACTATTTTGCAAAAGTCCCAAAAAAACAACAACAAAAAAAAAAACCTGTAGTGTGGCCGAGTGGTTTAATGTGCTGGGTTTAATGTGCTGGGTTCAAATCCCACTGCTGCCAGTGTGCAGTTTAATGTGAAGGGGCACAGTTGTAGCTCAGCGGGTTAGCGCTCTGGGTTACTTATCAGAAGGTCGGACGGTTCAAGCTCCAGCTCCACCAGGTTGCCGCTGTTGGGCCCTTGAGCAACCCTGTCTGCTCCAGTGGCGCCGTATAATGGCTGACCCCGCGCTCCGACCCCAGAACTGGAATATGCAAGCAATAAAGAATTTCACAAATTCCACTATGCAGTAATGTACAGTATATGTGACAACTAAAGTATTAACTTAAAACTTATGTATAGATATATACATATTCTGCCAAAACGCTTTGAACATGTAAACACACATCTTATCAGATGAGCGTCCATGTGAACAATTAAATTGGATTCTGTAACATGAATGATTTTTATCTGATTGAAGAAATAGTGTCCATGTAAAGGCAGCTTGTGATGAAGTGTGAGTATGACAGGCATGCATTTTTCTTCCAAAGTCATTTACAATAGAAGTCTTGGGGCGGTTGTCAAAATGACATCCATGAGCATTCAGAATCCGAAAAACAGATTTTTGAAACGCTTTCACAAATTCTCCAGTCAAAAAACAGTATAAAAACAATTATTTTTAGAGATTTTTTTTTCCAGAGAGAAATTTGATAATGCTTGGAAATAACATGAGGTTAATGGAACTTCTTTTTGCTGTCAGAGAGCGAAGGATACCTTTATAAAAATTACTCGGTTAAGACTTTTTCTCTCATATCTTGCTCTTTTTTTAATGGTTTATTGATTGATGCCCTAATTAGACTTTAATTCTATGTTCATACTTAAATTCTGTGATAACACCTGTTATATGAAACAGGATATGTGCATACTGTATATGATAAGGACAAACGTGTATACCTTCATTGCCATGACTTCGTGTAAATATTTTCCTCCTTTTTGTTCTCTGTCAGCCTTAGATGGATATCTGCTTTAACAGAAATCTGAAATCCCCTACTGGACCAGAAGACACCTGACTCAGTGACTCAGGGTCAGTGACAAGGCGGTTACATGCCTCTGGCATGTTTTATCCCTTTTCATCCAAATGCTTCCCTCCCTTGTGACCTTGCCGAGCTCCAGTCCTGAGCCCTGATCTCTTAATTATAAGTAACATACTGTATGCCACCTTACAAGGACACAGTGAAGCGTGGGGAAAACACCTCTTGCGACCTTTCATAAAGACTCATACGGTGAACGCTGCACATGAACTCATTCCTTAAAACATGCAATCGTTGATATAGTGACATTTTCTGTAAGACTTTTAAGTAAGGAGTCTCCAGTGTAAGCGCTTTGAAGTATTCAGGGGTAACGTAACTGTAACTAAGTTTCCTGAGGTCTTTATGCTTTTTTTGCTGTTTTGTGGTAACATCACAAGCTGCGTTACGATATTCTTTCTTCGGAAAGCTGAGATAGAAAGCAGCTGCTATAACGTAAGCGATAACCTGTTCCACAACACTGCATGTAGCTTTAAACTGATATTATAACATAATTCTAAAAGGACAGTCAGTTCTTGTTTGTCTCAAAAAGAACCGTTAAAGTTTAAGGTTTGGTAGCGATTTGTTGCCATGGAAATATTTGTAAGGATTTCAGAAAGTTTAAACACAATGAAAGTCTGGTGGCTGTGAGGAAGAAACTCTTTATTCTTGGTCCTTTCAGTTAAACACATCAGGCAAATAAATCAGCCAAAGTTAGCTGGACAAGACAGCAGGATTCAAAAATGCGTCCATGTTGTTAATGAGGTTCTGCAGTGAGGTTAACATGTCAAATTCTATCCGTATACAATTTTAAAAATACAAAACAATCGCCTCTAACGCATGCTGTCTCCTAACAGTCTGAGCTGTAATGCTGTAATGACATAATTATGTTTCTCTTACTCTACAAAGCTGAGCTGCAATGTTCCAGGAAGCTGTAAGAATGCGTTTGCCAAGGAAAAAGCATGTTACTTCACCTGTGTCCAAAACAAAGCACGACAGATGTGAGAAGTCATGGCCAGAGCTGTACAAAACACTTGTCAGCTCTCAGCGCAAACTGTCAGCTCTCGTCAGCACGCACCTTTACCCTGAGGACACGATGAGTCAAACATGTCTCTGAAGAAATCTCAGTACATATAATGCAGTTACAGTACTAATATATACTCACTCATTTTCTTATATAGTGCTTATCATGTAGGGGATCCCGGGAGGCCTGGAGTCTGTCCCAGGGGACTCGGGGCACTAGGTGTGCTTGAACATTGGACCTTCCGACCAGCAGTCACCAGTCACACACTACGGGCAATTTGGAAAGATCAAATAGCCTAAACTGTTCATCTTTGGACTGTGGAAGGAAACAGGTTTACCCAGAGGAAACCCACCAAGCATGGGAAGAATATAGTTAAACCAAATTTGATTTGTCTCATTAAATTTAATCTGCTCCTAGTTGTTGTGATGAAGCAGAGTCACTGGTCCCGGCGCTGAATTTGTTCTTGTGTCACGAAACGTTTTATTCCTCCTATAAGGCCGTTTTCTCAACAACTGACTGTTGCAATGTGCTGACACTGGAGACTCCTTCCATACGTTCTGAATCAGCATCTCCTACTGGAAAACTCAGAGTGAGCTGTTGCTATAGAAACCATAAAGTATTCGAATCAGGACATTCATGTAAACATGTGATTTGTACCTGCACTACTGTTGGAGCTGCTCTTATAGAACATTAATATTTTTATGCATATCATGAATAGTCACAGTATTTTATGGAAGGTATGTTTATTTGCTTTAAGAGCCATATTAGAGAAATAGTTCAAGGGTACTTTAAATAATATTACCCTGGGGAAGAGTCTCGTACTACAGCTGCCTGCTGCCCTCTAACGGTGGATGTCTGTGTGTGTGTGTGTGTGTGTGTGTGTGTGTGTGTGTGTGTGTGTGTGTGTGAGAGAGAGAGAGAGAGAGAGAGAGAAAGTGTTAGATAGAGAGATGGAAAAGGAAAGGGTGAAGGTATTTCACTCTTTCCTGGTCTGCTGCACAGGGGGACAGGATGATAGATGAGCAGATCACCGGGATTGAGTAGGAATCATGGAGGGGGAGAGAGAGCGAAGGAGAGAGAGAGAGAGATGTAGATCAAGAGCGAGTGATGATGTGTCCTCCAACTAAGGTCAAGTCCTGGTGTTCAGCATACGTAGGGGCTTGCAGTGAGATTAAAGGTGCAGTATGTCACTATGAGCATTAATAAGAGGACATTATACTGTGTATGTTTACACGATACAAAGTGATGTCACAAACACACAAAAAATATATATATATTTATGAGGTTGTACATTTAAAGGTACAATAAACAACTCTGGCAACATACATAAAGGTACTGAAAAAAAATGACGAAGAAAAGAGGAAAATGCGATTAAAGGTGCAATAAGCAAAAAGCATTAAAGGTGTAATAAGCATTTCTGACAGCATGATTAATGATGCTGAAAATAGAATAATAAAAAAAATACAGTCATTATTGTATAACTTTGGATACTAATAATTTGGAGAAATGCAGTTAAAATTGCAACGAACATCTCTGGGCGTTTGGACCCTCAAAACAAATTGAAGGGAAAATACAGATACAGTATTCAGACACTGGACTTAACTTCGTAAATTATTTGAAGCAATAAGTACGATAAGTACCTTTGATGGTGTATCTAAGATTTTAAAACTAGACATTTAGACATTAAATGTAAATTATTTGGGAAGAAACTGCAATTAAAGGTGCAATAAATATCTCTGTTAACATGCTTAAAAGTGCGGAAAACGAAATCAATACACAGTTATCGCTCTACAAATCTAAACATTAAACTTAAATGGGGTGGAAGGAAAAATCGATTAAAGGTTGCAGTTAATATCCCTGATAGAATGCGTAAAATATACAGTAGAAATAAAGAAAATAATATTGCAACAGTTGTACTGTTACTTTTATGCTCTACACATTTTTAGTGAGAACTTTTATTAAGATATTTTATATAATTGTTGTCTCTTTTTTCACTGCTATTGAGTTGTGTTGTGGTCACAAATTGTTTTACATTTATTTTACACTGCAAACAATTTAAGTTGCATTTTGAATGTCTAGAAAGTGCTCTAAAGATTTAAATATTGTAATTATTTCTATTTTATTTTATAGTACCGTAAGTACTCTGCGTTGATGGGGAAAAAAGTTTGTAGAAATATTTAAAAGGTTAAAGCTAAAAACAATCTGATGAGCTTTAATGTAATCAGTGATATTATTTTAAGCCCACGTACATGACTGTCTGTCTTTCTGTACGAAAGAACTCTCTGATTATCTGATTAATACAAAGTAATCAAAAGCATCTGGTTTATAATCTGGCACATAATTGCTCATAACTGCTCAATACTAAACATTTTGATTTAATTCATGGTGCAGGTTTAACTTCAAGCAATTACCAAAGTACTGCCAAAGTTTCATCCAATTCTGTCCAGCCAGTTTTGTGTGATGCTGTGACAAAATCTGGCTGGACAGACATACAGACATACAGACACACAGAACAATTTCTGAGACCGGTTTCAGGTCCTCCAATGTTTAAAACAGAAATATATCATTGAAAGAGTGAGTTCTGATGAATAAAAATCGTATCTGATAAGCAGTTCTGCAGTAAGCCATCCTTACTAGTGTGTGTTACATGTGTTGGAACAGCTGGCAGCTCTAACAAGGTAGACTCGTGTGTGACAGCGTGTTGAAGTAGTCACTCGGTGTCTGCACAGCTTATGACGAGGTGCATGATAATAACGTCGCGACGCAAACGACAGCATGGAGGCGGACGCGTCAACAGATACATAAGGTACAGACGACAAACACAGGCAGGACGGCGAGCTCCATGTGAAATGGGACTGATTATTAGGCATGAAAACGCAGGGGGGTTTTTGTCCAAGTTCTTCTGTCCAAAGATGAAAAGCCATGGAGTTTTACAAAGCAGTTACATGTTTGCCGTAACTTCACGCAGTGGCAGGGTTGTATGGGGCTAAGGGTTAAGGGTTTTGAACAAGGACCCAACAGTGGCGATCAGGCGGTGATGGCAGGGCTCGAACCTCCGGCCCTCCGATCTGTAACCCAGAGCCTCAACTGTCTGAGTTACCATTGTCCTTAATTTTTTAATTAATTTTAAATGACTAAATAACAAGTCTAAGCCTATCAACTACGATTATAGACATTGTAATATTTTCAGAAACTTTGTACAGTAAACACTGAAGGTTTAAGCACCCTTTTAAGCTCCGCCCCAAAGAAAAAATTTGCAAGCCAATAAAAAATAGAAGAAAAAAATCTGGCAAAAAATGTATCATAATATTCCTGATTTAAATTTAAACCGGTTTTACTTTATATCAATCCTAGAAAAAAAATTTGTAGGGTTCTTCATAGAACTTTTAAAGTTCCAGATTGCAAAAATTTAAGTTTTATATCGTCTTTTTGGTTTTCAGTATCATTAAAATTATTTTATTAAAATTTGTTCTTCCAGATTGAGTAACATGGTTTAAACTATTTATTGTAATTGCTTTTCAGTCTTAAAATGAGTTAATAATTAGCTAAAAATTATAGTAAAGTATATAATATTATATAATAAAAATTTTTTAATTGCTATAATATTCAGTTCAATTTCTGGTGCAGTTTTAATATGCGGAATTTACATCTTCTTCGCTCAGTATTTTTTATCGATTAAGTAACATCTTCATTTGGAAGTGACTGCTGTTAATGTAATGATGAAATATCCATTTCCGTCTTTCACAAATGTCCCCAAAAATGTATGATGACTTTTGTTTGATTTTTTTGTTGTTTGATGCAGGATTGCATTGTCCATAAAATAGAAAAAATGCTGCCAGAGATTTTTTTTTTTCCGGTACATATGTTGTGGATCTTTCCTTTTTGTCATAGACGTCATGCAGGAGGTAAAAAAACATCAGGAACATTTAGCAAACACTGTCTGCGTGGGCTGTTAGCAACCAGGAACAGCTGGCGGCTCTAACGAGGTGGACCGGCGTGTGACGGCGTATTGAAATAGTGGCTCGCTGTTTTCACATATTCTGACGAGGTGTGTGATAATAACGTCGCACCGCAAATAAGAGCAAACAAGCACAAGACTGAGAGGCAGACGTGAGGCACGACATCAATCCCTTCACCCGTTTTAATTAAATGCCAGCATGATACATAACGCACATTATCAGGCCCGCCCCCTCGCTGAGATGGCGTACAGTAATCCATCTACAACATATTCACATTTTTAAGGAATAACAGTTATATTATCCAAGAAAACCATGCTATAGGTGCTGAATTCCAGAGGTTTTTTTCTTTTCTTATTACTTATTATAATTTTGAAAATTACTTGCAATTCATTCTAACTACAAGTGAGTCTGAGTTAGTCGCAATCATAAATACATACTTTAAGACATAGGCACACTAGGTGTGTTTCTTAATGGTGCACGGTTCTGAAGTTGTACATTAATTTTTTTCAAGTGATATAGGTTCAAGTAAGGAGCAGTATTAAGTCTAGCGCCACTGTCTGACAGTTTGATGTAACTACGGCAAATACTGTATGTCATGCTGAAATTTAGGTTTTGGCTTTAAATACTGTTATAAAATATTAATAGTATCGTTTCTTTGGTGGCAACATGGTGGCGTAGTGATTAGCACGATGGCTTTGCACCTCTAGGGTCGAGGGTTCGATTCTTGCCTCGTGGTCTGTGTGTGTGGAGTTTGCATGTTCCCCCCCCGTGCTTGGTGGGTTTCCTCCGGGTACTCCGGTTTTCTCCTACATTCCAAAGACATGCAGATTAGGCTAACTGCCGCTCCGAACATTTTTTCCTGTAGTGTGTGTGTGTGACCTGCGATGCCCTGTCCAGGGTGTACCCCGCCTCCTATTATAGGCTCCCAAACCATGTGACCCTGTACTCAGTGTCTCAAGGACCACAAGTTCTGTCTGTCTGTGTAGCGGACGAGTGCATGGTCAGCTCATCCTTCATGGTTTCTTTACAGAATGGAGTTAGTGGATGTTTTTATTATAATTTTTTTAGTTCAGTTGTTTTCAGGCATAAAGGTCTCACTATCCTAAAAAGTTAACATCAGTCTTAGAGCTTCCCAAAGTGGGTGTCTGTTAATGCGCTGTTAAAGGGCGGCTGAAACCCTGCTCAGAGAATGCATTTTTTCATACCTCAAAGTCCATCTGTTTCACTCCTCCTCCAAATGTGCCAAATCAGTGTCTATGTAAATGAGCCACGCCACAGCAGAGCTAAGCAATAAGCCGGGGGAGGGGCTCTTCTTGTATGAGGTCACAATAGGGGGATATATTCATTGGTTTATATGATACAAAAATAGAGAAATGACAAAAAACTTAGATTTTCTTCCTCCTTACATTTGTTTTTTCAGGCCTGCACACACACATGCACACACACACACACACACACACATACACTGGATACCCACCTGCAAGTCTAAAAATGACTAAGGTGAATTTTGCATAATAGACCAGTGATTTCATCCAAGAAAACTTGTGAAGTAGACACATTTTAATAACCTGAAAAAAAGTCACTGACTCTGAATGCAACCCAAAATGTGAAAGTGAAGAATCAGGAGTAGGATTAGGATCTAAGATCCTTCAGTTGTTCAATATTTTATATGTGTGATGGAATGTGTCTTTAACAATATTCTATATTTCATAGCCATTTGTTGACCTTTATGTTTTGCCAGTGGCATGAAGCAGTGCTAAAACAGTGATCATGAGACCTTTGACTCCCCCTGGTGGACAATAAAACTAAACCTCATCCATGAGTCAGGACATGTTTAAAAAATAACTTTACTGAAAAAATCATATTACTGCAACTAATTCAGCATCAAATCACAACAACATCAAAAAAGGTCTTTATCATTTAAAATGCCTGTTATAGTAAATACTATAGTTAAAAAAAAAATACAGTATATACTAAAATGTAATTATTATTTAATGATCAGTAAATAAATAATTATTGTGCAACAAAAATCATTAAATGTAATTAATTTATATTATAATTATTATTAAATAAATAATGTTTGATTAATATTTAAGTAAACATATTAAAATATGAATTCATACTGTTTTCTATTATTAAAAAAAAAATTTTTTGCAGGTAAACAAGTGAGCAGCCGAGCGATAACTTAAAGCTTTAAGCAGCGTGATTACTTTTTCAAAAAATGTTCCCCCTCATGCTGTGTTTCCAAACTCAGCCCAGGATTATAAATGGCTTTGTTTCCTCTCAGACAGACTCGTAGGCACGGAATTTGTCTTTAGATGAGAAAAGATGTGTCAATAAGCCCAGTCAGCGGAACTCTTGATTATTTTTATTGATTTTTTTTCCCCAGGTAAACAGCAAGAATGAGACATTAGTTATGAACTTTCGAGAGCCTTTCTTTACGAGCAAGGACATCGTGCTTCTGAAGAAAGATTGCAGATGCATTTCGGTAATGGGGGAGGGGGGGGGGGGGTTGGGGGGGGGTTGTTTGCAAAAAAAAAAAAAAAAAAAAA